>CAUYSK010000825.1:0-63858 GCA_963575035.1 Avahi laniger
ATCCCTAATCATCAGGGAAATGAAAATCAAAACCACAATGAGATATCACTTAATTCCAGTGAGAATGGCTTTTATCAAAAAATCTCAAAGCAATAAATGTTGGCGTGGATGCAGAGAGACAGGAACACTCATACGCTGCTGGTGGGACTTCAAACTAGTACAACCTCTGTGAAAAGTAATATGGAGATACCACAAGGAGCTGCAAGTAGAGCTACCATTTGATCCAGCAATCCCATTACTGGTTATCTACCCAAAGGAAAAAAAGATATTCTACAAAATGACATATGCACTGAATGTATATAATAGCACAATTCACAATTGCAAAGATGTGAAACAACCCAAGTGCCCATCAATCCATGAGTGGATTAATAAAATGTGATATATGTATACCATGGATTTCTACTCAGCCACAAAAAACAATGGTGACCTAGCACCTTTTGTATTATCCTAGGTAGAGCTGGAGCCCATCAAACTGGTATTAACTGATCAACACTTAAGTGCACATATAGCAGTAACATTCATCGGGTGTCAGGCAGATGGGAGGGGAGGAGGGGATAAATATATTCACACCTAATGGGCGCGGTGCGCACCGTCTGGGGAATGGACACGCTGGAAGCTCTGACTGAGGTGGGGCAAAGGTAATATATGTAACCTAAACATTTGTACCCCTGTAATACACTAAAAAAAACAAATATAAATGTGAATGGAATGAGCTTTACTAACAAATTAGAAAAATTAAAAAATTAAAAATTAAAAATAAAAATGGAAGGAACACTTCTAAAATGTTCATAGTTATGGCCTCTAAATGACAGGATTATGTTACATTTATTCCGTTTCTTCATATTCTTTTTTTCAATTTTCTTATAGAAGTTGGTACTTATTAAAACAACTAAATGCAAAGTAATTTTATCATTTTACATAGCTATGTAATGTGAACATCTAAACAATTATCTTTGGCTATTTATATGTTACAGGTGACTGATTTACCTACTCGCTGAAGGTCAAAGTGGTTTCTCAACAGCAAGTTCCTTATGAGAGGTAGAGGAAGGGCCCTAACCAGGAGGTGGGTCTGACTCCCTGGAAATCACACAGGTTAGAGGCAATGATGGAGGTCCACACAGAGTGGGGTACTAGAATGTTCTAGATGCAAGACTGGACAGTCCAAATTCCTCTGGGTTGGTTTGCTTCGTCACTCTCCTGCTGGCCTTTCTGACTTCTTAGACATGGAAACATTTCCTGGGCCGTGGGGAGCCCCCGGGAAAGGGGCCCCGTCTCAGAGCGCGGCAGGGAGTGAGCATGCTGAAATTACCAAGTCAGACAACTTGGCTTTCGGATGACGGCAAGGCGGGTAATTAATTCACATGGGACTTGGAGTCCTGGATTTGTTTTTCTCTTATGCGAATCTGGGTTTGTTTTGGTGAAGTAAGTAAGTAATAATTTTGTGTCGTGTTCCCCAGCTACAGAGCTAGGTCACATGACCCAAAGTTTTACCAAAAGCAGCACTTTTATTCTGTCAAGTTGCCAAGGCAACACCAGCTGCTTATGACATCATGTGACTGAGGGGACACAGACTGATTTTAGAAGCCTAAAATTATCACTCAATCTGCTCACCAAAATTCTGAAACAGCCAAGACAGCCCCAAGACCAGGGAAAAGCTTCTGAAACGCTGCCCCATGAAGAGATGGTAGCAAGGAATTATGTGCCGTTCTCCGCAGTCCGGTAGCACGGCCTCAGTCACGTGCTGGAAACATGCCCGGGTCAGCACGTGCTGGGCACGCAGGACACACCTGCTCATCTGTTTGCAATTAAAATCTTCCCATCCTTGTGATGGATAAAAGTAACTTCCAGCTTTCGTCAAATGGACTTAAAAATTAAAATCTATTTTTGCTTATTTCAAAATTATATCTCAAATTGTTCTAATTCAAGATATATTGAAGATAAAAACTCAGAATACTTTTCTGTTCTAATATATAATTATACAGTAATTATATATTCCTATATATATGATGTATATTCATATAATTGTTTCAATATTTTATAATCATAAAAAGCAGTCCATGGACCATACTAAAAGTCTAAATTTTAGGGGTTCCCAGAGAGAATTAATTTCAATACAACTATAACATAATTCTACACTGATCATCTTTCAGGCATTTAGCAGCAGGGAAACTGCTCTCAACGCCATATTATCCCCTCTGAGAGAAAAAACAAGTTTGACTGGAGAGTAAGAGCAAAACTATTGCAAAATACAATACTTTATTGTATCATGTTGCCCAGGTTTTAGCCCTTTTTGGTCTCGAAAAACTCACTTTTAAATTAAGATAGTTGCATTGAAATGTTATTTATACTGATAAAGTGAGTAATATTATTCCTAACAGGAAACATTCAGAATATTTCTTGTAAAGAGAAGGACTACTCAGCTCTTTGCATTCAATTTTGCAAACAAATAATTTCGCACCCACTGTGTGCAAGACAGTGTGCTAGGTCCACGGGGACAGCAGAATGAATCAGATGTCATTCTTTCCTCCAGGGAGGTAAGATAGAGGCAGAATAATGAAACAAAGACATACATAACTAAAACTAAAAGTAAAAGCCCCACGGAGCACAGGAGAGGCAAAGCTCCCTGCTGGCTGGAAGAACCCGGGAGCTCCACAGAAAAGCTGACATTGGAGGTTGATCCTGGACTGCGTAAGACGTGGACGGGCTGGACAGGGAGGAGCGAGCTGAGAAGGGAACACGGCCGGGCCACGGCGAGGGGGTCAGGGGAGAGCGGGGACGAAAGCAAGGAAGCAAACTGCATTCAGGACCTTGTTCGACGGGAGTGTCAGAGCAAAGCGTAGGTGGGGACCAGGTCCTGGGAGAAGCTGAGTCCCGTTCTGAGGAGACGGAACTGGGTTCTGAAAGCAGAAGACTTTGGGCAGAAGAAGGTTTATTTGGGAAACGCTCACTGCATACAGCATAAAACAGGGGAGCAGGGAGCCCTCTCAGTAGGAAATGACGGAGACAGTAGGGTCGGAAGCTGGGTGAGGAGAAAGAGGCAGAGCGAGACACACACGGCAGGGTGACGACGGTGGCCGGAGGTGCAAGTGCGGGCGGAAGGGAGACATTCCCTTGAAATGCGCGCTCAGAAGTAGGATTGCTAATCTAAATGCAATTTGATCTAAATCAAAGTATCTTCACCCGATGTGTAAATTCAGCCTCTCCCATTTCTAAGTCTGGGGTACCCAGCAGGAAAGAGCAAAGGATCGTGGAATTTCACGAGGCAACCTTCACCGTTACATCATTCTCTCTTTTTCTGTTTTTCTCATGGTAAGTGACCAGGGACTAAAAGCAGGAAGGTAAACTGAGGCTGGCATCAAATGAACTGTCGCAGGGGAGAGGTGATTGGGCACTGGGGGAAGGTGGACGAGGGGCCCATGGTCCCCCCTCTGCTGGTTCTGACTGTGGGTCTCGGGCTTCTCCACTCGGTTCTGACACTGACCACGGCTCTCTCCTCGACCAAGCTCCGGCCAGCGCTGGGCCCTCTTCTTGACGAGGCCTCGTCTCGGCCTGTGAACACCGCGCCAGCACTGATGCGTTAGCAGTTGCTAGCAGCTCGGGGCCGCACCTCTAGGATGGCCCTAGAGTACCGGCCCGAGAAACTCAAGGCTGCCCAAAGAACTGACAGTTTATTCCAGCCACCGCCTGACGACAGACCCGTCTCCCAGCCCCTGTGGGAAGGTGGGACCTGCCTGCGACACTCCCTGGTTAACAAATCCAGGTGGCTTCGTACGACCAACCTCGACACCGCTTCCTGCTGTTCCTGACTTTTCACTTCCCTGACTCCGCCGCGCCCCCCACACGCCCCGTTCTCCCTCTAGAACCCCCGGCACCTCGGTGTACAGCACAGTTGAGTTCAGCGCACGCTGGTCTCTCTTCCCGTGGCATTCGTGTCTTACAGACCAAATCTGTCCTTACCTCTTCAACCAGTGTCGGCTTTACCTTTGACGACACCCGTCTGAGGCTCTGCCTCCGCCCTGCCTGCCTGGTGTCTCGAGCCTGTCCCCAGAGCCCAGGGTCGTGGGGAAAAGCAGAAACAACGAGCTCTGACTTAACAAACAGACCTACCTGGTGTGACATCAATGCATGTCTCAAAAAGAGCACTCTAGGGTCCACGTAAACAAAGTTGACTGGTTTTCTTGATCGACAATTTTCTCACAGCCTTTGTGCTGCTAGCACACTCCATGAATTTCCAAAAGGGAGATATGCTACGTAGCATTTCCCAAACTTGTTTGACTACCATACCCTTTTTTCCAAGGATTTCTTAAAAGTCTATGGATGGATAGGAAAAATATTAGCAAACAGCACCGTAAAATCGTGTCCTGCGTTACTGCCCCTCCTTTCTCCTACCCAACATTTCACTCTCCATTGCTCTGAAATTCTGACGTTTCCTCTCTGGCAAAGCACTATGCTAGTGCTTTTGAAATGGAATAAGTGTCACTGCTCTCTACCCCTTTTATCTCTTTTGTAAATTAATCAACCTTTAGCTCTCGAACCACCTTCCCAACAGAACCTTTATGCTACAAATTGCCTTCTAGCAAACATACGTATATCTAGAAAGCTGTACGTAGCGTGCGGCTTGAACAGCACGTTTCACACTGAAGCGAATCCCCCTCAAGATCATCATGCAGCCGTCACGCATGGGTAAGCAAAGAAGGTAAACCAGTTGTTAGACATCGATGAAAGCAAAAATCTAGAATAATCTGGGTTTAGGCTAAAATACAGACTTTATGGCTCAGGATGTAATAATATGAAAATGCAAACCAGTTTTAACATACTATTTAGTAAGTTAAAGAAGCCAGGTTGTACACCTCCTTAGCAGGCAGTAAACACATTTTTCTTCATGAAGCTAGGCTATAAATGGCTGATGTGGATAAAATAAAAGCATTGGAGAGGTGTCTGTCTCTCTCGGATTTCATGCTTACCTGAGGAACATATCATATTCAAATATTTCCTAAGACATTATAAATACCATGTTGGTTAAGGCGTAAAGTTTCCTGGTTATACATCATGGAAGTGAACTTTTGACTCAAACCATCCCCGGGATGGCCGATGTGTTTGGGGCAAAGCTTTGTTTGCAGAAAGAGCCATAATTTGAGCCTAAAGTATGTAAAGAAGTCACCACTCCAATTTGCCTACTTTTGTTAGAAATGCTACGTGAAATGTGGGGCTGAGGACCCGGGGTTAGAATTCGCATCTGAGGCCGCTTGCCCACAGCGCAGCCGCTTCCCTGGTCTGGGCGGAGCCGCGCTGAGCATCTCGCCCGGTGCCAAGCGGGTCCGCCCTTCCTCCACCACGAGAGCCCTGCGCAGGCAAAACCCATCAGCTTCCAGAGCCCGAGAGCCAGAAAGCGTGAGCTTTGGGTGGGACGAGCAACGGTGGCTTGAAAGGGGGGACGTCCGAAGCTCAAGAATGTAGATCGTAACGTTCCTAATGGGTCAACTCAGACCTGCAGCTCTGGGAGCCTGTGGACGGGGGCAGGTTTCCGTGGGCTGGGGAGTCCTGCTGGCGAGCACAGACAGAGGAGTGACGGTGACTTGCAGAACAGACGGCCCGAGAGGGCTCGGAGCCGGAAAGGACTGCCGGAGTCGTGCTCTGTCCTTAGGCCAGAAGCCCTCGGGTACATACGCTTTAATGGGATTGCTTTTATACCTCAGAACATTTTGACTTCTGCCTCGTAATCCTTTACAAAGACTATTAAACTTTCAGAAAAACTAGGAGAAAATGAGATAGGAGGGAAGGGAGCAAGAACCTCAGGAACGCTTGTGGCCTTCACGGAGGTAGCACCAAAACACACTGTCTATTGCAAAAAAACAAAACAGAACAACAAAAACCCAGCAACCAAAGTTGGAGAAATTCTCTGACAGGTGTGGCTCAGTCCAAATTGCCTTGGCAGCAGCACCAACAACAGTGACCACAGAAACAATGCCAGAGGTGTGGAGCCGGGGTAACCCAAGCAGACCCCCAGAGTTTCTGCCTCTACCCATCTCTGAGTCTAGGGGTACGTGGCTTCCACGGACCTCCTCCAGCCTGAGCCTCGGGCATTTCCAGCTTCAGAACTGACTCTCTCCAACCAGCCAGGCCTGGGAGGCCCTGGCTCGAGAACTCCAGCAGGGATCCTGGCAACGTCACCCCTGGCCTGACCGTGGACTTCATGTCAGAGTCTGACTGCTTCCCTGGGTGCAAAGGGCACCCATGTCCCCGGATCCAGTTAGTGATCTCTGGCCCCAAGGTGGGGCTGACTAGCGGATGACAGCCATCAGAGCATGGGGACATTTCTGAATTTACAGCAGAGTCCGCTGAAATGTTCTGCTGAAGCCTTGGGGGAACATGAAAAACCCTAGAACGACAGGTCATGCTTGTGAGACTCATTCGTGTTTGGCCAAAGCTATCATGTATTCATTTTAATCTCTGCAGAGAGAAAATTCAACAGAGAGATTCTGCACGCAATCTTTAATATACTTCAGACTCATCTGAAAGGCGGGGTAAACCAGTGCTGCGCCCCCTCCCAGTCTCTGATTTGCTAGGTCTGAAGTGGGTCCCAAGAGTGTGCGTTTCTGACAAGTCCCCCAGTGATGTCGATGATTCTGGTCCCTGGTCCATGCTTTGAGCACAGCCTCTGCAGAGTATTCCATTGTGTGACTATACAACAATTTACTTATTCATTCTACCGTCCCTAGACATCTGGGTTGTTTTTATTTGAGGGCAATTATAAATAATGTTTCTGCGACTGCCCTTGTACATTTCATTCGTTTCACCTGTGTAATACATTTCTATTGGGTCCTTAAGAATTGCTGGGTTATTGGGTATGAATATGTTTAACTTTGACAGATATTGATGAGTTTTCCCAAGGAGTTTAACCTGTTTTCCCTGCCACAGCAATAAATATTTGAAAGCTTCTGTAATTCAAGATTCCTACCAATATTTAGGCTTTTGAAGCTTTTAAGTTCCTGCCGATCTAGTGATTGCCCGTGTGGTTTCTCATTGTGGTTTTAATTTTCATTTCCACGATGATTAATGAGGTGAGGCCTTTTAATATGTTTACAGGACATTAAGATTTCTTTTTATACGAAGAGCCTCTTCAAATTTCTTCTCTATTTTTTTCTAATTGACTTGAATGAGTTCTTTATGCATTTTAAATACTAGATCTTTGTCAGTTAAGTGTGTTGTAAACATTTTCTTCCATTGCGCAGCTTGTCTTTTCACTCTTTATAGGGTCTTTTTATGAACAGCGTTTCTTGATTTAAATGGAGCCTGTTACAGTATTTCTCAAACTCTCTGTGATAAAGGAAAGGACTTTTTTTCCCAATTCAATCGAGGACTGATATTTTTGAAAACACAATAAAATGCTTAACATAAACATGAAACTTTTAAAGGCATTTCAAAAACTTTAAGCATTTTATTATCAAGTGATATGTTCAAAAGCCCACCTCATCCAATTTTCTGAGAATAGTGTACTCTAGAAGAAAGTAAAACTCAGGAATCAGAAGAGAGATTTTGATATTTACACTTATCAATTAACTCTTAAACAAAAGAACAAGAAACTGCCCAGGTTTTCTGTTGCAGAATAAGGATCCAGTGGACATCCTTACCTTGTGCCCCTGCTCTTGCTTTTCCTCCCACCCCATTCCTGACCTTCATTCTATTTCTCTCCCCATCCATGAGTCTCTGTCTTCCTTGAAGTCCAGAGAAGCCACAGTGCAGTAAGTGTACCCGTACACACCATACTCAGTAATAAAATACAATTTTGTAAGGTTTTAAAATCATGTCAAAATTTCCCTAGAATTAAAAGAAAAATCTGAGACAAAATGTTATGTAGACCGAGTGTCATACTCATGGTACAGCTTGATTTGAGCAGAACATTTAAAAACTTTTCTGTAGAATATAATTACAGATAAAATGGTATAATAAGAGCAGGAAGATTACACTGTTAGGTTATAGAAAAAAGAATATTTTAGCAGTATTATTATGTAAAAAGAAATTAAAATGTGATGACTGATTTAATCAATGTTACTTCTATTTTCTCACCTGTTAAGAGAACTTTAAAAAATGTTTTTGTGGTTCAAAAAACATTCTGTATCTATGTCTTCCTGACCATGAGCTCCTTGAGGACAGGAATTATGTGATATTCATCTTTGCAGGAGATTTTTTGAAGATATTCTTTAAAAGATTGAACAATTTCCCTATTTTCCTAGTTTTTTAAATATTTTCCCATGGGAGGGCAAAGTAAGATGGCAGAATAGGCCTCTCCAACGACATCCCCCACACACAGACAGAAGTGGGCGAATACGCCTGCACTCAAATACTCAAATGCTTGTTGCGGCACAATTTACAGCCATAAAGATGAGGATCAACCTAAGTGCCCATCAGTTCGTGAGTGGATTAAGAATATGTGGTGTATGCACACCATTGAGTACTACTCAGCCATAAAAAGGAATGAAATAATGTCTTTGCAGCAACGTGGATGGAACAGGAGACCATTATCTTAAGTGAGGTATCTCAGGAATGGACAAACAAACACCACATGTTCTCTCTCATATTTGGGAGCTAATCGATGGGCACACACTGGTACAAAGACATGCGAGGGTCATTGGAAATCAAGAAAGGAGGAGGGGGACGGAGGGGAGGGGTAAAAACCTACCTATTGGGTACAGTGAACACTACTCGGGTGATGGGCATAATAAAAGCCCCTACTTGAGCATCATACAAGGTATCCATATAACCAAAACATTTGTACTCCCTTAATATTCTGAAATAAGTAATAATAATAACTACAGTAATTTATTGGTGGATATACAAAATAAAAACATGTAAACTGTGACATCAAAAATACAAAATGGGGATATGGAATTAAAGTGTAGAGGATCTGGGGGGTTTTCTCATGATAAAAGGTAAGTTGTTACTAGCTTTAAATTATCTGTTATAACTATAAGATGTTTTTCTTGTAAGCTTCATGGTAACCACAAAGCAAAACCTATGATATTAATATATACACTAAAAATTAAAAGCAAGGAATAAAAATATACTACTAGGGAAAATCATTTAACCACAAAGGAAAATAGTAAGAAAGAATCTATAAAACAACTAAAAAACAATTAACAAAATGATAGTAATAAGTCCTTACTTAGCAATAATTACCTTGAATGTAAACGTATCAACTTCTCCAATCAAAGGACATAGAGTGGCTGAATTGATTAATAAAAATGATCCAGCCGTGTGCTGCCTACAAGAGACTCATTTCACCTCTAAGGACACACACAGACCAAAAGCACAAGAAAGGAAAAAGATATTCCATGCAAATGGAAACCAAAAGAGAATAGGAGTAGCTATACTTATATCAGATAAAATAGACTTGAATGGATGACTTGGCAGAAAATTTTTTTAAAAAAGGAAAATAGACTTTAAGTCTAAATCCATAAAAAGAGACAGAGACAGTCATTATATAATGGTAAGGGGCCAAGTCAGCAAGAGGATATAACATTTGTAAATATATATGCACCCAACATCAGAACATCTAAATACATAAAGCAAGGATTAATAGATATGAATGGAGAGATAGACTATAGCACAGTAATAGTAGCGGTCTTCAACACTCCATTTTCAGCAACGAACAGATTATACAAACAGAAAATCAACAAATAATATCAGATTTAAACTGCACTCTAGACCAAATGGATCTAAGAGACATACAGAACATTCCATTCAACGGCTATAGACTATACAGTCTTCTCAACTACACATGAACTTGATCTCCAGGATAGATCATATATTAAGCTACAAAACAAGTTTTACCAAATTTAAGAGGATTGAAATCATATCAAGTATCTTTTCTGACTGCAATGGTATAAAACAAGAAATCAGTACCAGGAGGAACTTTGAAAAATTCACAAATAATCAATGGGTTATTGAAGAAATTAAAAGGGAGCTGGGCACAATGGCTCATGCCTGTAATCTCAGGGCTTTGGGAGCCCAGGGAGGGAGGATTGCTTGAGGCCAGGTGTTAGAGACCATAGCAAGACCTGGGTAACATAGCAAGACCTCATCTCTATAAAAAGAAAAAAAGAAATTCCAATCAGTCAGACGTGGTGGCACACGCCGATAGTCTCAGTTGCTTAGGAGCCCGAGGCAGAGGATCTCTTGATCCCAGGGGCCTGAGACTGCAATGAGCTATGGTTGTGCCACTGCACTCCACCCTGGGTGACAGAGCAAGATTCTATCTCTTAAAAAGAATAAAACAGACTTTTTAAAAATTTGTAAAAAGAAATTAAAAGAAAATTTAAAATTTCTCAAGACAAATGAAAATAAAAACACAACATACCAAAATCTATGGGATACAGAAAAAGCAGTTGTAAGGGAGAAGTTTAAATAACAATAGCAGTAAAAGTTTAAATAGCAATAAAAAGAATGAAGATCTCAAATAAACAACCTAGTCCTGCACCTCAAGGAACTAGAAAAACAAGAACAAACTAAATACAAAATTAGTAGAAGAAAGGAGGAGAGCAGAAACAAATGAAAAGGAGACTAGAAAAATAATACAAAAGATTAACGAAATGAAGAGTTGTTTTTTTAAACAGATAAACAAAATGGACAAACCTTTAGCTAGACTAAGAAAAAAAAGAGAGAAGACTCAAATAAATAAAATCAGAGGTAAATAAAAAAAAGACACAACTGATACCACAGAAATAAAGAGGGTCATAAGAATTGTTCATATAATTATGAACAATTATATGCCAACAAATTGGATTATCCTAGAAGAAATGGATACATTCTTGGACATAAACAACCTACCAAGATTGAATGATAAAGATACGGAGAATCTGAATAGACTACTAACAAGGAAAGAGACTGAATCAGTAATAAAAAAAATCTCCTGTCAAAGAAAAGAAAAACCCAGGATCTGATGCTTTCACTGCTGAATTCTACCAAATATTTAAAGAAAAGCTAATAACAACCTTTTCAAATTCTTCCAAAATATTGAAGAGGAGTAAATTCTTCCAACTCATTCTATGAAGCCAGCATTACCCTGACACCAAAACCAGCCAAGGACACACACAAAAAAGAAAACTACAGACCAATATCCCTGATAAACATAGATGCAAAGATCCTTAACAAAATATTAGCAATCCCAAATCAAAAACACATTAAAAGATCACTCACCCTGACCAAGCGAGATTCATCCCAGGGATGCAAGGATGGTACAATACATGCAAATCGATAAATGTGATAGATCACATGAATAGAATGAAGAACAAAATATATACGGTCATTTCCATAGATGCGAGAGAAACAATTGATGAAATTCAACATTCCTTCATGATAAAAACTGTCAACAAATGAGGTATTAAAGGAACGGACCTCAAAATAATAAAGGCCATGTATGAAAAACTCACAGCATCACACTGAATGAGGGAAAATTGAAAGTTTTTTTCTCTAAGATTTGGCACAAGACAAGGATGATTCCTTTCGCCACTCAGTACTGAAAGTCTTAGCCAGAGCAATTGCGCAAGAGAAAGAAATAAATCGCATTCAAATAGGAAAAGTGGAAGTCAAATTGTTCCTACTTGCAGGTGCCAGGATTTTGTACATAGAAAAACCTAAAGATTCCACAAAAAAAAACCGTTATAATTAATAAACACATACAGAAAAGTTACAGGATACAAAATCAATATATACAAAAATTAGTAGCATTTATTTATTTATTTTTAATAGAGACAGGGTCTCTCTCTTGCTCAGGCTGGTCTCGAACTCCTGAGTTCAAGCAATCCTCCCACCTCAGCCTCCCATAGTGCTAGGATTACATGCATGAGCCACTGCACCCAGCCTACCAGCATTTCTTCTCTTTTGTTTTTATTTAAGACAGGGTCTCACTGTGCTACCTAGGCTAGAGTGCAGTAGCATCATCATAGCTCACAACAACCTCCAACTCCTGGGCTCAAGTGATCCTCCTGCCTCAGCTTCCCAAGTAGCTAGGACTACAGGCATGGGCCATTATGCCTGGGTAATTTTTTAATCTTTTGTAGAGACGAGGTCTCTCTATTGGCCAGGTTCATCTTGAACCCCTGATCTCAAGTGATCCTCCTAACTCAGCCTCAGAAAAAATGCTAGGATTACAGGCATGAGCCACTGCCCCCAGCGAAAATTCGTAGCATTTCTATATACTAATAGTGAGCTACCTGAAAAAGAAATCAAGAAAAAAACCAATCCCATTTATAACAGCTACAAAAAAAATAAGACATACCTAGAAATAAATTTAACCAAAGAGGTGAAAGATCTCTACACTAAAATCTATGAAACACTGATGAAAGAAATTAAAAGGGACACCAATAAATGGAAAGGTATCCCATATTCATGGGTTGGAAGAATTAATATTGTTAAATGTCCGTACTACCCAAAGCAATGTACAGATTCAGTACAACTCATATCAAAATACCAGTGACATTCTTTACAGAAATAGAAAAACGATCCTTAAACTTGTGGGGAGCCACAAAAGACCCCAAATAGCCACAGCAATCTTGAGCAAGAAGAACAAAGCTGGATACATCACATTCCTGACTTAAAAACTGTAGTAACCAGAGCAGCGTGGTACTGGCATAAAAACAGATACAGAATAGAGAGCCCAGAAATAAATCCACATGCTTACAGCAAATAGATTTCCAGCAAAGGTATACAACGGGGAAAAGACAGTCCCTTCAATAAATAGTGTCAGGAAAACTGGATATCCACATACAGAAGAATGAAACTAGACTCCTGTTTCTCATCATCTACAAAAATCAATTCAGAATGGATTAATGATTTAAATGTAAGACCCCAAACTATAAAACTACCAGAAGAAAATATAAGGGAAAATCTCTGAGACATTAGTCTGGGCAATGGTATGTCCTCAAAAGCACAGGCAGCCAAAGCAAAAATGAACAAACGGGAGGGATTATGTGAAACCAAAACGCTTCCGCGCAGCAAAGGAAACAACTGACAGAATGAAGAGACAGCTTACAGAGTGGGGGAAAATATTTGTAAACAATCATCTGATAAGGGGTTAATATTTAAAACAGTTAAGGAACTCAACTAAATAGCAAGAAAAAAACCCTGATTTTTTAAATGAGCAAAAGACCTAAATAAATATTTTTGAAAGGAAGACATACAAATGGCCAACGTGTATATGAAATAATGCCCAACATCACTAATCATCAGGAAAATGCAAATCAAAACCACAATGAGATATTCACCCCTGTTAGAATGGCTACCATCAAAAAGATAAAGGATAACAAGCATTAGAAAGAATAAGGAGAAAAGGAAACCCTTACATAACGTCAATATGAATGTAAGTTAGTGCAGCCATTATGGCACACAATATGGAAGTTCCTCACAAAGTCAAAAATAGAGCCGCCATATGACCCAGCAACTGCACCACTGGGTATGTACCAAAGGAAATTAAATCAGTACCTGAAGACATATCTGCACTCCCATGTTTATTGCGGCACTATTCACAGTAGCCAAGATATGGGATCAACTTAAGTGTCCAGCAGCAGGCAAATGGATCAAGGGTGATACACATGTACATGATGGGATTCTATTCAGCAATGCACAGAGAAAGAAATTCTGTCATTTGCAATAACATGGCTGAGCCTGGAGGGCATAGTGTGCAGTGAAATAAGCCAGGCACAGAAAGACAAATACTGCCAGATCTTGCCCATATGTGAAGTCTTAAAACGTAGACCTTGTAGGAGCAGAAAGTAGAATGGTGGTTACCAGAGGCTGGGGTGGTTAGGGGTGGGGGATGGGGTGGGGACGTGGTGCCCAAAGGATACACAGTGACAGGAAGAACAAGTTCAAAAGATTATCATACGGCATTGAGACTATAGTTAACGATGATATATTCTATTATTGAAAAATGCAGAGAGTGGATGTGAAGTGTTCTCACCACAAAAATGATAACTATGTGGGGTAATGCATTTAACCACTCTGCAATGTATATATACTTCAAAACATCATGTTGTGCATGATAAATACATACAATTTTATCTGTCAATTAACAGCAAAAAACGCTTACCATGTGCTATGGCTTGGATATGGTTTGTTTGGCCCCTCCGAGTCTCATGTTGAAATCTGATCCCCAGTGCCGGAGGTGGGGCCCGGTGGGAGGTGCTTGGATGGCGAGGGCAGATCCCTCATGACCGGCCTGCTCGGTTCCCTGAACTAGAACTGGTTGTTGCAAAGAGCCTGACACCTCTCACCTCTCTCTCTCCCCCCACCCCCACCCACCATGTGGTCTGCACACACGAGGTCCCTGTCCCCTTTCACCAGGAGTGGAAGCTTCCTGAGACCCTCCTCGGAAGCAGATGCTGGCGCCCTGCTCCTCACACAGCCTGCAGAACCGTGAGCCTAACAAACCTCTTCTCTCTATAAATTGCCCAGCCTTTATAGCAACACAAAAGGACCAAGACACCATGAGTGAGTGTTTAATTGTTTACATGGCTTCTCGACATCTGTTGAAACGATGGTATGGTTTCCTGCTTTAATCAGTGAGTGTGACAGAATGCATGAATAGCTTTTCTAATGTTAAGTTATTCTTACATTTCCTGGGATAAATCCAGTTTGGTCAATACATATTGTCACTTCTGCACACTGCCCAATTCCACTTGCTAGGGTTTTTTGTTCATTAGTTCATGAGTTAAGCTGACTTAAGTGTTCCATTTTCTTACTGTCCTTTCTGGTTTTGATGTCAGTGTTACACTAGCTTCGTTAAATGAGTGGGAGAAATTTTTTTTTTATTTTATGGAATATTTTATGTGAGATCAGAACTATATGTCCCTTAATTGTTTGTTAGAACCCAACTATAAAGCCTCGAGACCTAAAAAATCTCTTTTGGGAAAGTTTTAAACTACTGATTCCTATATTTAATGGTTTCTGGACAATTTATGTTTCCCGTTCTTCTTGGGTCAATTTTGATGTTCTATTTTTCTAGGAAGTTTTTCATTTTACCTAAGCTTTTAAAAATAGAGCACAGTTATTTATAATAATGTTTCCTTACAGAGATTTGAATCTCTACAGTATATGTAGTTATACTGTCTTTTTCTTTTATTATTGTTTATCTCAGCCTTCTTATTTATTTGACCAGTATTGTCAGGGGTTTATCGACATTAGTAACCCTTTCAGATGGCAAATTTTGACTGTGCTTACTCTCTTATCTCTTTATCTTCTATTTATATTATTTTTCTCACCTTTAATATTTTCCTTTTGGGGTTTATTTTGTTTTCATTATTCTAATTTATTTTGAATTACTTATGTCAGTAATGTTTAGCCTTTCTTACTTGTTGTATAAGTATTTAAGGCTTTAAATTTCCTCCTGCCAAATTTTGCTACAACCCAAGTTCTGATATGCAGCATTTTTGTTATTGTTCAATTCTAAATACATTTGAGTTTCCATTCTGTCTTCCTCTTTGACCTCTGAATTATTTAGAAGTGTTCTTAATCTCCAAACAGATGAAGTTTTTTAGTTATCTTTTGATATTGATTCTGAACTTAATTGTTCTTATAGTCAGAGAATGTGATCTTATGGTACCTATCCTTAGAAATGTACTGACACTTGCTTTTATGGTCTAGAGCTACACAGCCCAATAGCGTAACCAGTAGCCACAATGTCTATTTAAGTATAAATTAATTAGAATTAAATAAAATTCAGTTTTTTCATTGCTCTAGCCATATTTCAGTTGCTGAATGGCCACATGGAGTCAGTGCCTACCATATTAGACTGCAGATATAGAACATTTTCATCATTGTACAAAGATCCTTTGGATAGCTTTGGTCTCGTATGTGGCCAATTCTCATACACATGCCATGTGTGCTTGAAAAGAAAATGTATTCTGCAGTGTTGGATAGACTGTTTTATATGTACAAATTAGATCAAACTTCTTAATTATGTTCTTCAAGTCTTCTGTGTCCTCACCAAATTTTAAATTTACTTTATCTTTTACTGAGACAAGTGTGTTAAAATCTCCCACTATGGTGGTGAATTTGTTTACTTTTCCATGCAGTTCTGTCAATTTTTGTTTTATATATTTTAAGGCTGCATTACTATAGGCATGCAAGATTATAACTGTGACATCTTCCTTATGAGTTGAACATTTTATTATTACGTATTGATCGTCTTTGTCTCTAGTAATGCTTTTTGTCTGAAAATCTATTTTGTCTGTTACAGCTACACCTATATATGGTTAATATTTATGCAGAACATCTTTTTTCTATTCTTTTACTTTCAACTTTATATTTTATTTTAAGTGTGTCTCTTGTAAGCAAAATATGGCTGATCTGTTTTTTAAGTCTTTTATGAATGTATCTTTTAACTGATGGTCTATTCCTTTCACATTTATTGGAATTAAGGATGGATTAAGATGTTATTTCATGCTATTTTTTCTGCTTTTTCACTTTTTTGTTTATTATTATTATTCCTTTTTACATTCTTATAGAGTAGTTGAATTTCTTTTTTTATTTCATTTTTCCCTGTTATTTGTTTGAAAGCTTTGTACACAATTTCTATTCTTTTGGTAGTTTCTCTAGAAGTTATAACTTATATGTGTAACTTAATACAAGCATGTGTTACTCAAGGCCTACCTCTTGAACAGATCAAAAACTTTAGAATACTTTAACTCTCATCAATCTCGTCCTGACTAATGACACTTGTGTGCAATAGTTTAGTTTTATCTTGTCTTTATTTAAATTGATTCCTTTTTTAGTTAAATGGCAAATGTTTGTTCTGTCCTGACTTCTCTTAATTTCTGCATTTTCTTGCTTTTGGCTTCTGAAGAGTTCTACTTTCTTGCTAACTTAGTATTCAGATGATTTTTAAATCTAGCGTATGAGATGTGTTGCAGCAGCAGGTGTCCATGGTTGTATCTAGGCTAGCAAACTACTGGGAGTGGACATCTGCTATTCGCCTTTGTAATCCTTTTGTCTCTTTCATTATTTGGCATGTAGTAAGTGTTTAAGTAATCATCATAGAAAGACAGGAAAAAAAGAAAGTTTTAGCCTGAGGGCTGGAGAAACTGTAGCTACCACTGATGGAAACAAGGAAGCCTAGCAGAGAAATGAACCAGAGTTAAAAATCACAAAGCTGCAGGTGCATCGAATTAGCAATTGATAGGGGATCTCACAGCAATGTCCGATTAGAAGTTAAAGATATTATGGAATCTTGCATTTGGACCTTTAATTGTAATAATGTCCAAATTAGCACCCACCACAGAATCCCGATGATAAAGATGATTACAGCCTATACCTCAATACTAATCTAACACAGCTCTACTCTTAGAAAATTCTACTTTAAGGGTCAAAATCTAACTTATTTAGATTTAAACTCTTTCTTATATGACTTCTAAATGAGTGCAGATTACATCAACTCTCTTTTCCAGATGACAATTCTTCAAATATGAGCCCTCATTAACCTACTTGCCCAGGGTCTCTCTCCTTCCACTCTCCCATCTTTTCTGGAACCTTCCATCTGTACAAACTAATATTCATCAACTGATAATGTTAACATTGAGGGAAAGGGCAATTTCTAATGCAGCTTTTGCATCTAAGTGGCTTATGTTTGTACCCAACATATGCGGGCTGTTCATTTAATGCATATCTTTGTACCAAAGCCTAGAAGTTCAGGACTTGGGGAGCCTTCCCTGTGGCTTGAAAGAAGCAGCTAAACCTGAGAGACTATTTACATAGACTTAAACCCACGTTCAAGAAGTTTTATTGAAACTTCACGGACAGCACATCATTGACATGTGCACAGCCGTCCATAATTCACTAAAGTTTTCCTGTGCTTTCCTTCTGGAGGAAAGTGTACTCACGATCCATGGTACATGAATAGATTACCCAAGTTCCCAAAGCAGGAGGAAAAGACCTAGAACTTCAGCCCAGACCTTCTGGTTGTTTGGCATGCCAGCACTCACTTACCCAGCATGGGTCGTTAGCAGAAGCTAGAGTTGTTCCGAGCTTATGGCTTTATATCTTGGGGTCTGATTTCAAGGACAATCACATACTGCTCTCCTCGGGTTCTCCTCCTACCTGTCTACAGCTTGACTCCTTAACGGAAGCCTTTTCTTTCTACCGTCTCTGGTGGGCAGGATAGTGGCCTCCCGAAAGGTGTCTATGACCCAAACCTGTGAATATTTACCTAACACGGCAAAAGAGAATAGGGTTTCAGATGCAGTTAAAGTTGCTAATCAGATGATTTTAGATGAGGAGATTGTTCTAATTATCCAGGTGGGCCCAATCTAACCGCATGAGTCCTTAACAGTGGAAGAAAAGGCAGAAGAGAAAAACGACAGCGTGGAAAGTTCTCAACCCCTCATTGCCGGCTTTGCAGATGGAGGAAGGAAGCCACGGATCCAGGAACACAGGTGGCCTTCAGACGCTGGAAAAGGCACGGAGACGGGTTCTCCCCCAGGCCCTCTGGACAAGAACAGCCCTGCTGACACTTCGACTGTAGCCCAGTGTGGCTACAAGCCCAGCATCAGACTTCTGACCTGCAGAACTGCAAGGCAGTGCCTTCGTGTTGCTTTAGGCCACTCTCATAATTAGAAAATTGATACCCGACCCCCAACGCTAGTGCTCCTAAAGGTTCTCTATTTGCCCCAATGACCTTCAAATTTTATATTTCCCTAGGAGCGTTTTCAAGATTTAAAAAATATCTGCAAGCTGATGCCTCCCAAGTCAGCATCTTCGGCCTTGACATTCTCCCCAAGCTTCAAACGTCCGCATCCAGCTGCTCAGTGGGTGCGTCACTTCCACGCCCCACGCTGCCGCAGGCTGGGTGCCTCCGCGTGGACTCTCCTTCACCTCTCCCACTCCTGCTCCTGCTCCACAGTCCCTGCTCTGAATCAGGGGCCATCTACCTACATCCCAGGCCAGAGACTGGGGCACGTTTCACTGACTCTGATTCTCCCTGTCTCCCACCGTCGATCGACCACCACGTGCTCTGCACTTTACCTCCGAAATTCATCTTTCCTCTGCTGTCCATCCCAATGACCTACCAACGTCCTAGTTCTCGCCCCCAATATCTTTATTATAACGTTCCCTTCCCTGGTCTCCATGTCTCTCAACTTGTCCTCCTGAAATTCGGCCTCCACCAAGTTGGAAGTGAGCTACTTGGTCTGAATCTGACCATCTCACTCTCCTACTTACAAATGCCCAAAGCCCACCCTCCTTCACACGACCTTAGGCAAGACGCCTCCTGACCGGGCCTCCAGGTCCCTCTCCTGGGCCACCTCTCCCTGTCTTAGCCTCTCTGCTGCATAAAATGCTAGAGTTGTGAAAGTAATTTTGCAAATACTGTCTTATTTCTAAAAACAAACTAACGAGAGAGATAGGAAAAAAACATTTAGTAGTCTCATTTTACACATTAAAAAGCTGAAGCTCAAAAAAGTTCAGTGATGGCTGAACTTGCACAGGTAGGAGGACGGGGAGGAAGACAGGCATCCCCCCACTTTTGAACACACTGGCCGGGGCTTGTCCCGGCCCCTAAGTTGAGAGCAAAGGCCCTCAATCAGTTAGAGTACGAAGGCAGAGAATGAGGATGGGCGAGTGAAAACAAAACAGAGACTAGCGCTTGGAAGGTTCATTCTGGTTTTTGGTGTGGTTGAAACACTGCGATTATTCCCTTAACGTCCAGTTCTACGCATTTGTTCTCCCTTGCCTGCTGTCCGAACCTCCAGATGTCTTAAAAGACAAATGCTACAGCATGTCTAACTTTAGTCCCTTGAAGATGAAAACCTCTGGTCCCTGAAACCCTCAGTTACCAAAAATAACGATGCAGTGCTTGATAAACTATCAGGGATGCAGTCAGCACGCGGGCAAGGCAGGACTTCGGGTGTCACACGGTGAGAACGATGACAGCAAACATGCTACAACTTCCTTCCAGAAGAGCCTCTACTAGAGAACACACATTCCTGTTTTCTACTCCTTATTTCAAGATAAAAAATAGAGCACATTATCGAATGGTCTGGACTCACAAGAAAAAATACTTATTAAATGATCTGCCCCAATGCCCTTTGTGGGGTCCCCAAGACAACCCTTGTCCACCCTGGGAATTCTGGGCTCTTTGGTCCACTTTTAGCTGTCACGGACTCCTCCTCAAGGCTCCCACGCTTCCTTCCTCCTCTCCTGACACACCAAGAGTCTCTCGCTCTCATTCTAAAAGCAATGACGTTGGCACCAGATTGACGAGTGTGCAACTCCAGAAGTCCTGTCCCTCCCCTCGGTGTGCAGCTGTGGGACTTCCCCGGGGCAGCTCACTTCTTCTCTGCCAGAGAGAAGTCACTGGCCCCACCGCCCCCAGAGCCTCCCCCAGCCTCTGCATCTGTGCCACAGCAGTGGCTTGTGCTTCCTTTCCCTGCCCTCTAAGGCAGGATGGGACCCAAGGGCCACACATTCCTGTCGCAACCCTGAGACACAGGCAGTTTCCCTTCGTTTCCAGTTTCATGGCTCTCCTCTTTTAACCACTGCTGAAACCGGGTCCTCCAGGTTCAAAAGAAAACCAGGAAACTTTTCAGGAAAGTGTAGCTGCATGCCATTTGTATGTCTACCCTCAGACCCTGCACCCCCTGCCCGTCAACGACCCCATCCCTCCAGGGAAGCATCGCGTGGTAGAACCAGCGTCACTCCCGATGGTCCCCAGGTCTGGAGAGACTGACCCAGCAAGTAGAGCTGCCACCAATCCAGCCTCTCCACAAGCAGGTGACAGATGTAGTCTCCACCTCTTGGACCCAGCTGACTCTTCTTCTTCCTCCGTGGACTGGATTCAGCCTTGGCCTCTGTCCTCTGGGTTCCTCCGCTTTAGTAGCAATGAAGGGTTGTGGATAGAAAGGGAAACAAATGGTGATCACGATCTCGTATTTCTCTGTGAGGTGTTCAATCAGTTACCCCATAGAAAGAGTGCTTAAATCCTATGAAAATGCCTCTGGAATCTGAAACATAAAACTATCGTATTTTGCGGGCTCAGTGAAGATCTCATCACAAAGAGGTCTTCCAGAATGTGCCTCTGAGCCCCCCTAACACATCTCTGTTCTTTCAGTTACTAGAGTTAAGGCTAGCTGGAAGCTGGGTGGTATTTATTGTGGGAGCCTCTACTGAGACTGAGTCACAGCTGGAAGGAAGAAAAAGTAGAAGAGAGAGAGCTGGTCCAGAGAAGTTGCTCCTTTATATGTGTGCGACTGTTTGGCCGCCCCCAACACTGCGCATTAGCATTCCATCCCAGCTTCCATCCTGAACTCGGTCTTCTTCTCTGAAAACCTCTTCTCCAATTCCCTCAAGAATATTACCTCCTTCCACCCAACCGCAAATTCCATGATTTCAGCACCCATCCTCCATCTTCACTCCTCTGTTCGTGACTGTTGCCCATACCTGTGACTTGGGCATCATTCCTTCCGCCCCCTCGGGAGCTTTCTTCATCGTGTTTGCCTCTCTGAAATCTCTCCCCCTCTCCTGGCACTTTCCCCTGGTGAATGAACATCCCTGTCTCTCCCATTCTTTTTTTAAAGATTCTACCTTAATACTGTATGGTAGACAGAGTAATGCCTCCCCAGACATGTCCACATCCTAATCCCTGGAACCTGTAATATGTTACCTTACATGGCAAAGGAGACTTTTCAGATATGATTAAGTTGAGCATCTTGAGATGGAGAGATTATTCAGGATTATCTGGGTGGGGCCAATGTAATCACAGGGGTCTTTATAAGAGAGGCAGGAGGGTCAGAGGCAGAGAAGGAGAAGTGGGGACAGAAACACAGATCAGAGTGATGCCATTGCTGCAAGGGGACCACGAGCCATGGAACATGGATGGTCTCTGTAAAGGGGAAAAGACAAGGAACAGATTCTCCTCTAGAGCCTTCTAAGGGAACACAGCCTTCGACACCTTAATTTTGACCCCAAAGACACATTTTTGGACTTCTGATATCCACAACTGTGAGATAATGATCTTTTGTTGTTTTAAGCTACTAAGTTTATATAATTTGTTACAGCAGCAATAGGAAACTAATACACCCAGCATCCCTCTTTAGCTAATCTTCTAAGACGCTTCTTTCTCGTGCAAACTTCTTTATCAGCTCAATTCTTTTCCCATTCATTCTTCAAATTAATGTAATCTCTCCCCAGATTGTACCCAGAATATTTTCCTACCATTTCTCATTCTGAAACTGTCCCATTGCTAGAATTTCATCTCTTTGTCTCCTTCTCAAAGTGTTAGCTACAACTCAAAAACATAATCCATAAAATTTTCCCTTCAAGCAGAAACTGTTGCCTCTGGCCCTGCCTTGAACCTTGTTTCCTCACGAGCAACAGACACTCTGCTGCTCTTGCCAGCCCTCTCCTTTCTGTGGTTGGAAATCTTCTCTTGGGGTGTGATTTATTGGAAGAAGGAGGAACATGGGAAAACCTGGTAAAAGGTATTTTACTCTTTGCTTGTGACCCTTCACATCCCCAGTGCCCTCCGTCAGCGCTGGTTCCGCACCCTGCACGAAGCTCGGCCCAGCACTCCTTCCCCCAAGCAAGACCGCCTGGTCCCGGGCCTCCTCCTGCCTCCCATCGCCCGCTGGAATCCTGCCCCTCTTCCAATTCACAGCACGGTTCCCCCTCGGCCTCCTGAGGGCTTCAGCATGCAGGTGAGGTCCTGGTGCCTCTCCTTTCTCCAGGACCAAAGTGTCCCTCTGATCCTGTCCTGGTCTCTGAGGTCAACTTTTCCGTCTCTTCCCACTGCACCATCTCCTGGGCCCCACATGGGTGGTGCCATCTGGGCGGATAAGGAAGATGGCGCCCTGAGATGTCCTGCATGTCACCGAATGGGTACTGTTCCCAAAGAGACCCCAACCCTCTCTTTATCATTTGCTGTAAGAGACTGAAGAATCCTGGGCGGGTCCCCTTCAGGTCCTGTCCCCTCAGTGGAGGATCTCTGGCTGCCTCTCGCCTCTGCCTCCGCAACTGTTGTTTCTGCTTGGCCTACTTTCTTCTTACAGATACCTTTTCTGGCATCTGGTTTTCTCAGTTTGGCTGACACTCGATGCCACCACATCTCCAGCATATTTTTTTTCTGTTTGGGCTCCAGCGTTCTGAGACAGAATCTTGACTCCAATTTCTCCTCGAAGAAGATTCAGCAGCTGAAAATGTCCTTCCCCCAACGCCAGCATCTCCAGAATGGCCTCTGGGACGAGGAACACTTGGTGGTGGCCACACCGTGCTCAGCCACCCTCTGTGCCGACCGGCTACGTCGGGGCCTCTTGCTGGGCGGAGTGCAGGTATTTCAGCCACTGCCTGCCCCTTCACAGGCCTGCTGGGACTGCCAGGAAGCAACAGCCGATGAACAAGAGCAAGGTTTAGCATGCTAAAAACACGATCTCCAAAATTTGTTTTAAATTTTCAGTAGAAGGGAGGGAAGAAAAAAGTGAGAGGCCCTTTCATACAAGTATGCCTCAGGCTCAGAAGATCAAATAATTAAAACATAAATTCCAGGAAGATCTATTAGGACAAGGAGAAACCCATTCCAACATGAAAGAAAATTTCCCGCAGCTAAAGGGAAACATCCATCTTCAAAGTCCCCGCAGAGTGCTGCGGCCCGGTGGCCGAGAAATGGCCCACACCCGGACACGTCACTGTGACGTTGCAGAACACCAAGAACGAAGCAGAGAGTCCTAAAACCTCTGTGCTCCAGAGAAAGAAAAACAGGTCACTTAAAAAGAAATAAGATTAAATATAAGATTCCCCTCAGTGAAGCTGGAGGATTTGTGACAACAGAGCCCTCTTTTCTCTTGGTGGAGCGGCCGGTGCCTTTAAGAGTTTAGACAACCGGTGGGCCGGAAGAAACGAGACCCAGGAAACAGTAGCTCCAACCCAGCAGAGCCACAGAGAGCTGTCCCGTTAGGACACGATGCAACAGGCCCAGAGAAAACAGTGCAGATTGCAGCCGGCCAGCTGACATACATTTACATTCTAAATCCAACCATGTCATAGCGAGTCCATGAGTGTCTACTGCAAACCCATGACACAGCCGGCGGGGCACCAAGGGTACAGCAGTGAGAGAGACGGACGCCCTGCTCACAGGGAGCTTGCAGTCAGCCCGAGGAACCTCGCTGTGGCGGGCCCAGCCTTCCTCCCAGCGCACCGGCCAGCTGCTCTCTGGCTGCGTCCCAGGCTGCAGCTCCTCGTCAGCCTGGCGGAACCACGTGTGATTCAGCTGCTCTCGGAGGCTGGCCTTACCGTGGGGAGAGGATTCCAGGGATGGCTTCCCCTCCGACCCAAGGCCACCCTCTGCCTTCTAAACCAGGGTGTGTCTCCTCCCTCCTCAACCAGCCAGTGCTCCCTGGCAGGGAAGCTACCAGGGAGGAGGGACCAGCTCCCCGGCTGGTCCGCTCTGAACTGCACTTGGCAGAAAGTCCTCCAGAGTGTGGCCTGTGGCTGACCTCTTCCCTGGGGCAGATGCTCCCTATTTTATATCCTTCTGATTTCAATGCAAATGCAGCGAGAGTGGAGTAAAATGGAGAAAGTAATTCAAAGTGTATGATAAAGCTGCCGTTTTACCCAGAATCGGGATGAGCTAAGAGATTAAAGAGAGAAAGAAGGAAAATTGGAAGTTAATTGCTACTTAATAGCAGAATAAGGAACTGAGGATGGTTGCCTTACTTATTATCAGTCCTCCCTGAATTACAAAATAAACAGGATAAAACTTAGTATTTTCTCTGTGCAGAAGAAAGGGTGACATTAAGAGGCTCTGGTAATTAAATTTAATTGGAACCAGATTTATAAAACAGACTACGAGCAGTGAGGACAGTCACTCTGTCAAATCACCTTGGTCTCAAGCAGACGCTGGCGGTTGTTGTGCTGCTGATGGTGTTGGCTAATTAGAACATGCAACAGAAGACGGAAATAATTGCCCCGGAGGATGAACAAAAAGGGATTTCACTTTTATTGATAGCTATAAGATTTTTCTAAGCCAAATCGTGGCTGAACAAAAAGAACATGTACCTCTTTTCAAGGGATAGTGTTAGACAGCTGGATTTATAGTTAAACACTGGGAATAATATTTTTTGTTAAGGCTCTTATAAGAATTAGTCATTTGAAAAAAGCTCTTTCTCTCCCTCTATCAACTGCACATCGAGCGCCCTACTATCTACAAAAACCAAAACTGCGTCTCCCTAAACACATTCCCCTGTCCCCATTTAGGAGTGACCTCCTGCATCAGAAGCAACTCCCTGTGGTCACAAACAGCACGTCCAGGGCACAGAGGGCTCCGGCCGCTTCTGTGACGGGGACCGGCTGCAGGGTGGCTCCGGGGGAGGAACGAAGGGGAAAGCTGGGAGGACGGAGGGACAGGCCACGGGAAGGTGAGAATAACATAAGGAAAAGGAGAAAGTCAGAGCTTACGGCTTGGGAAACAAGAAAGGGAGGCAGGAGAGAGAAAACACAACAACAACAAAAAGCAGCTGAAAACGAGAGAGGAGAGGTGAGGACCAGAGCTGGCCAGGGGACACTGAGGCAGGGGTCACCCTCCCCTCCGGGGCAGGTGGGGAGATGAAGGAAAAGGCTCACGGGGAGAGAAATGGCCCCGAAGTCCTCCCCTTCCAGTTCCAAGTTTTCCCCAACGCAGAGACGGTGTCTGTCCATTTCTACCACGTAAGCCGGCATCATAAATATCTGACACAGGACAGAACAAGATGAGACCGATAATCCCAAACTGGCACTCAGCGCGCATCTGGGACGGGCCGGGCTCCGCGAGGCGGGCTGCACGTGTCGTTGCCCCGAATCCTCATGGCCAGCCTGTGCGGGGAGATCGCTTATTCCCTGCTAGGGATGGAAACATAAATCTGCAGGGGACTAAATATTTTTCTTTATGGAGAAACATAAAGTGGTGTTTGTGTGTATCTAAAAAGTCCTTATTCTTAAAAAAGTAAGATTTAAAGAATTACACAGTGCTCTCAGAGTCTGACAATATCTTGACAAGTCTTAGTGAATTTGCTTTAAACACTCACCTAGGAAAACAGGTCGTTTATTAATACTCTAATGGGACAAATAATAGAACCAGGTGCAAGTCACACCTCAGGAGAAAGTACCAGAACTCTGGCTTAGCCAAATCTCCCAACTCCCTGGCAGATGATTGTTCATATGTCTTCAAGTTAACGGAAGATGCGGGGTCTATTCATGAACGGAAGTGCGTATGATTTTGAAAGGAGCAGAAAATCACCTTGAATTGGTGAAAACACACATTGTTCCTTTAAAGTTGTATCAGTTAAGGTGACGCTAGCTTCTGGAACATGTGAACCCCCTCGTCTCAGCAGAGGAGCAAATAGAATATTTCTTTCATGGGAAGTCCAGAAGAGGGTGGCCGTGTTCCAGGTGGCGAGTCAGGGGCCCAGGCTCCTTCTCTGCTGTGGCTCTGCCATCTTCAACACGTGGCTTCCACGGTTGCCACGGCAGAGGGAAGGCAGGATTGGGCACGGATGGGGATTACTGACCAGGCCTGCGGGTGGTGCCCCTCACCTTCAGCCACATCCCATTGGCTTAACTCGCAGACACACCTACGCAGGGGTGCCGGGCAACGCAGTGCAGCGGGAGTCCAGGGAGCACGGAAGCAGGCTTGGCGAACAACCAGCAGCGTCTGCCACAGTCGGCCCCGCGATCACCGAATACCTGTTTCTCCCTTCTCAGTACGTGCAGAATGGACTCCCGCTCACACCGGCCACTGCGACGGCTCTCGGGGGATGAACAGGTGCAGACAGGGCTCCTTGCGGTGCAGCGACCAGTGAGCCGAAAGGATAGATTCTCTGCCCTCGGCATCCACACGAATGAAACCGGGTGGAGCAGGGCAGGAAACCCACGATAAGAAGTCCCATTCAGAAGCGGAAGAGCGGGAGACGTCCAGCACCACGGCTCCGAAGCGATGATGAAATCCTACCTGGCCCCTCCCGCTGGCCCTGTGGGAAACTCCTTCACTCTCCCCACTCCTGGCTCAGCCCCCTGGCGGGTTTCCTGGCCCGCTGCCCTCCCTGATCACAGTCGAAGTGGGCACAGGCGAATGTGCCCTCCTGGCAGCTGCTCTACCTGTGCAGCCCACCTCCCACTGATGCAAGGTTTGGGGGTGAGGATTGTTTTTCAGACTCAGTCACAACCTTTTCAAATATAGGCTACTGGTTTCCTTAGCAATCCAATTCTCTCAAAAACTTAGCAGTTTTCCGCTGTATTTTCTTCCAAGTAGTTCTATGTGCCGGCGATCATAGCCCAAATTCTTTCTTAGACGTAATTTCCAATTATGTCTCTATGGACTCTTCGCCTCTCTAGCTAATGCTGCTACCTCGAGGCCGTGCAAACAGCAAGTCCCAAGGCCACCCCATCCATTGGATGTTTACCGCATGACCGAATCATTGTGTCTAACCGACAAGTCTTCCCTGGCCTTACTTCTCATATGTGCAATCCAAAAGCATCGGCTTTCCTCCGTATTATTTTTCATTTATGCTTGCAAATTGGCCAGTGATTTCCAGAGTGTGTCGGTATCTCATATTATAATTTCAAAAAGGAAAAAGGAAAAGGCAATATATTTTGCCTGGAGCCACAGTTTCACTAGACATGTATGCTGCCTTCAGAGTTATCAAAGGTGACAGTTTACCGAATGTTTTGCCACCGCATAACACGGTCTCCATCTCTCCATCGTCGGACAGGAGCGTTCTCACTGCATGACTGGAAAAGGAAGCCAACACCGCATATTTCAAGTTTTTGTTACAGGAAACCTCAAGGTACCAGGTACAAGTTCCTGAGTTACTTAGCGCTAGCTAGAACGCAGCAGGCAAAGCACAAAATCTCAGTGGCATAACATAATATCACTTTATTTCCAGCTCAGGTGAATCTGAAATAAGAGTTTCTGGTGGGGAAGCAACTCCCCTACAGTGGCAACTCAAGAGCCCAGAATCCTCCCATCTCCAGCTCTACCTTCTCCAAGGTCGGAGCAGAAGGTCAGGAAGCATCACAGGAGCCCGGAACATAAAGCAAATCCCTCTCGCCCTCATTTCATTGGCTAGAACTCGGTCACAGGGGCACGTTCGTTGCAAAGGAGGCTGAGAAATGTGGTCTAGCCGTGTTCCCAGGAAGACGAGAAAAGGTACGTGGGAACCAGCCAGCTCTGCCACACACATCCGGTTTCTAAATTTCTAGTTAGCGTCTCTTCTGGTTTCTAGATTTATAAAAAGACAAAATACTGAAGGGCTGTCTAAAGCATGTTGTCCCACTCATTTACTGAGCATGTACTAGATGCAAATCGGTGGGCTAGACAGGGTCTGAAATCTGCTTGGAATGATGCATGTCCTTGGAAGATTCTCTGCAGGAACTGTGTGTTATTTTTGACTGCCTTCTTTCCAAAAGCAGGAAGAAAACAGCCTACCGTGCTCCGGGCCTTATTTCAGGACAGAGGATGGAAGCATTTGTTTTGACTGAGGCCAAACTTTCAGTGGGGAAAAGGGACACTCTATGGCTAAATGCTCCTCAGACAATTTCTGTTTCCACAGGAGCATGTGCCCGGCCCAGGAATGTCAGCTTCCTCTGGAGCTCTGGGCGTCAGGACCTCCTTCCTGATATTCAGGGAGGTGCAGGTATCTCCTGTCTTTCTCCTCTCCTTTCTGCTAGGCCAGGTTCAAGCCTGGCAGGGGGCAGATGCCTGGTGCTGCAGTTTTCCCAGGCTCACTCCGCCCTGCCCCGTGAGAAACCCAGTGGCTTCCATCGGGGCTGCCCTGAGCCGCACTTCAGATGCTGCTCCCAAGGCCTGGGTCACGGATGCTGAAAGCCCCAGCGCTTCCTAGCACATCTGGCACTACAAGCCGGGCATCCTTTGCCAGCCCACTAGCCTGGAGCCCAATGAAGAGGACGCATGTCCCATCCCTTCCTCCAAGATCCAGATGGTCTCCGTGCCACGACACCCAGCCGACCTCCCCTCTCTCCTGTTCCTTCAGGCAAAGCTTGTTTCATACCAGACCTCACATCCCAGAACTAACCAAGCCATCCCAAATGTTGGGGAAACCTCAAAACATGATCAACTTCATGTCCAGAGCCAGTGAAACCCACAAAACATTCTAAGTCATGGATAACGTTTTCCGGCCTGGAAGCGCCTTGGGGGCTCCCTTTAGGCAGTCCAGGAAGCACCAGGTGGAAGTAGAACAGAGCGACATGATGATGTCATAAAGCCAACACAGATGATGTCATAAAGCCAACATGCATGAGGAGCCATTTTTATGCTCAGCACACTCCCTGGGCCGCTTCCGTGACGGGCCAGGCCCATCCACATGCCCCAGGATTTGGTTTTGGCCTTTAAGCTCCTCCCCATTCTGGGCCACCTTTGCCCTCGTGACCAAAGAACAATCAGAATTGGAGCTTGGAGCAAAGGGGCTCACGGCGTCCCTGGGAGAGGAAACAGGCTGCCTCCAGAGACGGTGGAGAGCACACTGACAGAGCCCAGCAGGGCTCCAGTGTGCAAAGAGGCGCTCACCCCCTAATTAATTAACTAATTCATCTGATCAATTTGCAAACATATGCTCATCTTTCTGCCGGTCGCTGCGCTGGGCAGTGGAGACAGGATGACTCACACGTTCTTTCCTCCAGATCTCATCCCAGGGAACCTTCCTACCAGGAGCGCTCAGACCAGGCGGGCACTGTCCCTTTGCCACAGCGTCCTGCAGGTCCCCTTCACAGGGCACTGGACATCAGTCAGAGAGCAAAATGCTAATGGATTTTTCCCCTGGAGATACAGGGGAGGGACTTAAATAAAAACAGTCTTCTCCAAGCCAAATAGCTTTGGACTCTGTGAACTTGAATTTCTTCCCAAATCATGGGTTGTCCTCAACTCATTGTGTGGTTCTCAGGAGACAGATTCTGCTCCCTGCTTGGGGCTTGCTTGGAAGAAAAGGGAACACGTGGCACTCAGATAAAGGGATATGGACCCACTTCTCCTACCCAGTAAGATTTCCCCGTGGCCTGGTGACTGTTCTGCTTCTTCATGTTGCAGAGAACAGAGTCAAAGGTCAGGCCCTTAACCACCTCCCCACCCACACACACGCTGCCGATGTTCCCAGGGCCCCCATCCGCCCATCTCTCACCAAATTCTCTGTCCTGCATAACAGTGACACTCACGCTCAGATGCTGAAGACTTTACCTTCCAGAGAAGGCCTGGTCCCACCAGCTCTTCTCCTGGGCATAGGTGTCCTTCCAAGGTAGCTCTTCCAAGCCTCTTCTGGGGACACCTGTGCCTGGGGCCGGTCTCGCCATGCAGTCAGGAGAAGGGGACGTGGGCCGGATTCGGGTGTCTGATGGGATCCTGATGTGGATTTCTGCTTCAAAGTGGAAGAATCTTATCCCCTGTCCTCCGGCGTTAATCTTTCTCATCTTGACAGCAGGGCTGCTTCTCCTTCCCTCCAGACCCCCTGTTTCCTGCCGCCTGTCCAGCTGTTTCTCCAGCCTGTGCAGCTGCTGTCTCTGCTCACCCGACTGCTCCTGCGGGTCCCAACATGCTGCTTTCTGTGACTCCGCTGCTCTCTTGGCCGCAGGCCCAGTAAAAGAAGACACCAGGAGGAATCAGCTACTCCAGCCAGGGTCACCGCCTGGTCCTTTCCTCCTCCTCTGCCTCAGGGACAAGCTCTGCTGTTTTGGATTCTGCGTCATCTTCGCAGGTCCCGCTGGAACCGACCAGCGGTCTTGCGTGTGTGTCGCCTGTTGAAGAGCGAGAGCTGCTCTCTCCTGCGAGCGCAAGGATGCGCCATGGGGAGGGGTCCTCAGTTGCCATAAACATGGTCTTGCTTCCGCCCACCAGACTCCGCCTGATTCTCTGATGTCCCATGAGTACTGCTTGTTGGCCTTGAGGAAGACCCCTTCTCAGCTACCCACTGGGCTTTCCCATGCCTGGCAGGATTCTTTGTAGGATCCAGCCAAGAGTATCTTTCCTCTTCCACTAATGGAAATCGTCATGAGGTCTCTGGTGCCTTGCTTGTCTCTAACCTAAGGCAGACTCCGTTCCAGGCGCAATTTGCCCCCCAGAGAACATCTGGCAATGTCTGGAGACATCCTCGGTTGTTGTGCGGGGTGAAGGGATGCTACCGGAGTCTAGCAGGCACAGGCCAAGCATGCCGCTAAACATCCCATGGTGCACCGGACAGCCCCCCAACAAAGGACTACCTGTCCCCAAATGTCAGTAGTGGGGAGGTTGAAAAACTGTGCCCTGGAGGTTTGGTCTCAAGGAATCCCTGAGGTTGTCCTCAACCTGGCAGGTTATGAAATCTGGTCGCCTTCCTCCCACCCAGACCTAGCGGCTTCCTCTCCCCTGATTCCAATACTGGGTCGGAGTCCTTGGGGGACTATCCAATTACAGTGTTTGTTTTCAAATAAACCCATAAGCATAATAACCTAATGACAAAATTTCATTCACCTGAGAGAAAACACACCTTGCTTATATAGAGGTTGGCATACCTTGCACACTTTGTGTTTGTCGAATACATGTTAGTTTAATTTTTCTTTTAATTTCAACAATCCTTCGTTGAATGTCGGATGAAGCTGTCCATCAAGACTTGGGGAAAAAATTGTCTTACTAAAGCTTCATAATGCAGTTTTATCTCAGTGGAAGAATATGTGGTTTTTCCTTAGTAATTTTGTAGTTAGGTAGAGGAAATACTGTCCTCTTTAAAGGTACGGTGTTTTACATCAGCAAAAGTATTGAAAGAACGAGAATGAATCTTATCTTTCTGCGAAGGCTGTTACAAGATACAGAGGTGGTCTCCCTCCCCTGACAGTGTCACCGCGGGTTATCTTGGAAGCAGTGAAATTGCCTTTCTCTAAACATTTTCCTCTCGAGTCGAAGTTCTCGAATCCAGATTAGCCTCTCGAGTGAAGTCAAATGACTGGCATTCATTGTATCTGAAAACATCGACGCCAGACCCGGGAAACTCAAAGGGAAGGAGAGTCCCTGAGCGGGTGTGTGGCTGGGGTGGCCTGAAGCGGGGCTGGGGCGTGCGGGGACACAGCAGGCAGCGAGGGTGTCCGTCAGGAGCGCCGAGGAGGAGGAAGGACAGCAGCCGGGAGAGAGACAGAGCCAGAGAACGGTGTGGAACAGAAGGACAAATAAACCCGAGGGTGGAGAAAGGCCAGGACAGCAGAGGGCCACAGGGAAGAGACCAGGAGGGACCGGCGCACAAGAGACGAGAGCTGGCAGCGGACCCGAATTCCACACCTCAAGTAACGCAAGGCAGAATTTTTTAAATCAGAAAAAGATGAAGTTTTCCCTTGAAAGTCACTTAATCCCTGAGTGCAGGGTGGAGGGGAGAGACGGCGAGGGCACAGAGACTGCAGACCAAAGCAGGAGGCTTCCCACGTCCCTCCTTGCCGCCAGACCGCGGCCGCCGGGCTCTAGGTTTTGCCGCGGTGCTGCGGGCTCCTTCCCTCCCTGCTCCCTGTGAACTTCTGCCTGTCCTTGAACTCACGCCGAGGTCAGATCCGTGAGTCCCCAAGCACTTCTCTTTCTTTCCTTTCTCCTTTTCTGCAGCAGCTTTGCTGAGATGTGATTGACCTACCACATAATGCCCCCACGCACAACACACGGTTCAGCGGTTTGTAGCGCGTCCACAGAGTCCTGCAACCCTCACGACCGATTCCTGCACACTTTCATCTCCCCAAAAAGAAGCTCCCCCCAACATATATCCTGCTCCCAGCACCCTCCCCCTTCTGACTTGCTCCAGCGTTTTCTCCGAGATGGCATCTCTGCCTCCCCTGGCACCAGCGATTCCGGGGTACCCTCTCCCCCTGGCGTGGCGAGGGACAGGGTCCCACAGGCCCCTTACCTGTTAGCTTGGGATTCTTCTCGGTACTCATCTGCTGAGTGAGTACCACGGGATTCCTGTCAGAGCAAACTCCTAAGAGGGGACGCCTGTCCCAGGCAGCCCAGCCAGCGCAGACCCGTTGACTGAAGAGTTGACCAGGTGCCCTGAGAGAGGACCCGGCCACACCATGGCCAGTGTGCACCGTGATGAGCCCCCATGACAGTGCTCCAGTGACGACGCCCTGGGCAAGGGGATGCCCAGGCACGTCCGTGGTTGCTGGACACAGGATCCGAGCTGACGCTGATACCCAAGACCCAAAACTCCATCGTGACCTCCTTTTTCAGAGGGGGAGCTTGCAGAGATCTTGCAATCGATGGAGTCCTGGCTGAAGCCCAGCTGACAGGTGGTCCGTGGCGTCAGCAGATACACCTGGTGGTCATCTCCCCAGTCCTGGAGGGTATAGTTGGAATCAGTGTTCATGTCAGTTGTGTCTCATTGCTTCTGTAACAAAGTACCACAAACTTACGCAGCTTCAGAATAACAAAAATTTATTATTTTATAGTATTGGAAATCAGATATACAAAATGGGTTTCATTGGGCTAAAATCAGGGTGTCAGAGGGGCCATGTTCCTGCTGGAAGCTCTAGGGAATAATTAGTTTCCTTGCCGTTTTTAGCCTCTAGACCACCCACATTCCCTGGCTTGAGGCTCCTTCCTCCGTCTTCGAAGCCGGCAAAGGCCTCCCTCCAACCATCACGTCGCCTCTGACTCTCCCGCCGCTGTTTCCCTCGCACGGTCCTCGTGATTACATCGGGTCCACGCAGGTAATCCAGGAGAAGTTCCCATTCTCAAAGTCCCTAAATTACATCTGCAAAGCCCCTTCTGCCATGTAAGTGACGTATTCGCAGCTTCCAGAAATCAGGACATGGGCGTCTTCAGGGAACCACCTTCTGCCTGTCACACCCCACGTGGAGTAAGAGCTACCGCGCGGGCGAGGCCAAGTCGCACCCTCGCCAGCCCTGGCCAGAATCATTCATCAGAGACAGCATGGCACCCAGGGAGGCGGCAGAGGCTAGAGCCGTCTTTAAGAACGTCCAGGAGGCAGGAGCAGTAGCCCCAACGTAGAGCAGCTGAATTCTCCAGTGTGGGCCCTTCAGAGACCAGGCGGGTCCTGGAGAATGACTGGAGACTCCCACAACTCAACCAAGCCTCCCTTGCGGCTGCTTGCGTTAGGCGGCATTATTGCTGGAGCAGATTAATTAGCCTCAGGTGCGAGGTAAGCTGTCATCGACTTGGCACGTTCGTTATTTTCTACTGCAGTCGGAAAGAGTATTGGAAACCGTTTGCATTGCCGTGGAGCAGCCAGCAGTATTCATTCGCAGGCTTCCCTCCGGCTATACTGACTCTCCTGCTATCTACCGAGAGGCAGCCTGAAGAATCTAAGCCCCTGGACATCCCGCCAACACCACGCGGATCCATTGTACCAACGACATCACGCTAACCAGACAGGACCAGCACGAGCTGGCTAGTATTCCTTGGTAAGACCCTTGCAATCAGAGGCAAGAGATAAACCCTGCAAAGATTCCCAGACCTGTCACTTTGGTAAATTTTGTAGGAGTCAAGAGATCAGAGATGTACCAGGATATTATCTCCAAAGTAAATGACAAGTCGCTGCACCTTGTACTCCTACCTTAAAGAAGGGAAGTCGGGGTCTTCGGATTCCACACCTAGGAATACTGCTCTGGCTCAATACTGGGCAACGCAGAAGACCCACGCTGCAAGTGGGGCCACACGGGCCAACCTGGCAAGCCCTGTGATGTTGGAGTTACTGGTGCGGTAGAAGTCGCAGCGTGGAATTTATTGCAACGCCCATTGGAAAAATCACAAGCAGGTCTCTGGAGTACTGCTTGTGACAATGCCACCATGTGCAGCAGAGATTTACACAACTTTCAAGAAACAGCTCCTGGAATGTTATTGGACGCTGGTAGAGATGGAAGGCTTGACTTGGGGACACCGATGAGCCTGCCTCCTCCGCTGTCCATTGTGAGCTGGGCTTTCCCACTCGTTAGTTCAAACGGCTGCAGCAGTGGTCCAGCATAAGATGGAAACGGCACATCCAAGACGGGAGCTGAGCAGGCCTGGGGCTGTGAGCGAGCTACATGGGCAGGTGGCCCAGCAGGTGGGCTCAAGCCACCCACAGCAGTGCTCTTAGCTCGTTGAGGCCTGTGGGTCTCACACGATCAACTGAAGGAGGAAAAACACTACGCTTGGCCGCTGCTGGCTCAGCTTGGTATGTGGCCTGGACTGATGACTTCAGTCTTAACCCCGACTTTGGCAACCTCCTAGCCCTTCCAGCCTTAGCCTCTGAAATATTACTCTATTTATCCAATAATTACCCCTCAACCTTTTATACTTACTGAAATACACAGATTCGGCTCAGGTTGACACTGCCCAACTAACAATACTTGCTCTCCCAAGCAAAGGAATAGTTCCGGCCAATGAGAGGTGGTCCCTGAATGAAGAGGCAAAGGCTTGTCAGAAAAATGCCTCCTTCCTGGTCCTCTCCGCCCTTTCACTAGGGTTTTCACCTCTGCTTCATGTCGGGATTACAGGCATGAGGTCTGGGGCTGTGGCAGCCGTCTTTGACCCTGAGGCCCCCAGCACTTAACAGCTGACAGAGCAGAAAGCTGGAAGAGGCTGTGATCCCTGGTTGTGTCTCTGAGCCACCAGGCCAGTCCTGACCTGTCTACCCTGGAGCTGCCTGTATGGAAAGCCATCAACCCCTGTTTAAGCCACTTGTGCTAGGTCAAACAGAGTCCTCTGAGACAAGATATTTGGAGTCCTAATTCCCAGGATCTCAGAATGTGACCTTATTTGGAGACAGGGTCTTTACAGAGGTAATCAAGTTAAAATGAGGTCCTAAGGGCGAGTCCTAATCCAATATGACAGTGTCCCTATCAGCAGGGAAATCTGGAGATGTCCACGTACCGAGAGAAGACAGAACGAAGACGCAGAGAAGCCAGCCATGCACAAGCCACAGAGAGAGGCCGGGAGCAGACCCTTCCCTCACAGCCCTCAGGGGGAACGACCCTCTGACACTCTGACCTCAGAATTCTTGTCTCCAGAACTAAGAGAAAATAGATTTCTGTTGCTTAAGCCACTTAGTTTGCGGCCCTTTGGCAGCCCTAGCAAATGAGCACGGGAGGGCTTCTGCTAGCTGAAACGGGATGTATTCCTGTACCATACAGCCCGGCAGGCTCCCGGCTCTGCCGCCACCCTACCTGTGACCTCGGCAGTCGTCACATATAGTCCAACGTTTGGAAAAATCTCAGCAACTGGACGACTGTTCGGTGGGCTCATAGGTACAGCCAGTGAAGTGTATTTAAACTTAACCATCAAGAACCCTGAACAGCTAGGGAGATTCTCCACACTTTGCCTTGTTCTCAGCGAGGGGCAGAAGTCTGGTTCCTCTCCGCGCACTGGGAGCCCCACCCTTCCCGAACAGCTTCGACCTGTGCACACACTGCCCGTGGCCACGGAGTCCTGGCCAGAACTTGATTCAGGAAGACGGGGCCGCACGATGATGTGTTTTTGCGTTTTCACTGCCCCGTGCTCCAAATCCTGCACACTTTGCCGTGGTGGGAAGGTCCTGAGTTTGACTGATTCATTTTGGAGGTTGATGTGGATGCGGAGTCTCAATGTTCTCATCATTAAGAAAGGATTAATTGGGTTTCCCTGGAAGGGACTTCATTCTGGTTTCCAAATTTAATGCGTGGCCGAGTTCCACCAAGAACCTGGAGGCCTGGGCTATGCGCTCCCGTACAGCGAGCCGCTTGGCAGCCCACCATCGCTAAGCAGAGGGCAAGATAGTTAGGCAGTAAATTCAGAATTCCACCGCTTACTCAGTCCCAAACTTCTCATAAATTTTCAGGTGAAACTTGAGAAGATTTTTCTCCCTAAATGGGAAATATAGATTGAAGATTTTCATGCATTTTGATCTCTTCTTTAGAGTCGAATTGCTGGAATCCGACTGGCACTTAGCCCGAAATGTGTATTAATGGCTACAGAACTATTGAAATGAAACTTTGATGACAATAACACATCGATGTACGACGTGCTCACACAAAGGGATTTGAAATACTACTTCTAGTAAGTGGATCTCCAAAGCATCCCAACAACTGTGGTCTTTGGTATCTACGTAACACTGGAAGATACTCTGTTTAGCAGATCTGCACGGCTGTTAACAGAATGATGACGCATTTATTTATTCCTACATGTCATTTAAATGCAGTTAGCCATTCTTTTTTTCTTCTCAGATAAAACATTTGGTGAGTCTGAGGGTCAAATGCGTTCCCGGTGTGTGTTCACAGTGCTCACTGTGGCGTCGCAGGCGTGCGCGTCTCGTGCTCCTCGCGGTAGAGGCGTGTCGGGCAGGTGTTCAGGTGGGGCCTCCCCAGGGCGCGCCGCTTAGCGTCTTCGACCTGTGTCGGCCGCTGTTCCCGGCAGCTCAGGTGTCAGTGCTCGCCGCTGAGGCCCACGTCCTGTCTCAGGCCCTTCCTCGCAATTACTTCTTGCTGATTGCTTGCATTTTGTGCAGCTAATTGTTTAACTTGTCTGCCCGTTTCCAGTGACGCTCTTTCTTCGGTGTCCTTCGTCCACTTGGCTGTTCCATCTGAGCCGTCCTCTGAAGTCCCCCTGGTTTCTCCTCGAGCTGCCACAGCTGAGCTACACTTTGTGATCATTTTAAGCTAATTTTCAGAAGCTACGCTTCTACACTTCTTAAAAATCTTCAGCCTTTGATTGTGTAAATGCACGCTCAGAAACACAAGATTTTTTAAAAGAAACACTTTTATTGTCCATAGCAAGTTCAAAGGAGGTGACAAATGTTTAACCTTATATGTTGTAGGATGCCTGATTTCAAAAAAGGTTAAATAAATGAAGTCTCAGATACTCATTCCTAGAAAGAGAAATCTCATGAACCTGTCATCTCTTAGTGCCAACGTATGTAAACCAACAGTGGAAATGTTCAGATAACCTCTCTAATTGTACTCTTTGGTTTAAGTGATTGTGATCATGTAAAAACCACACCCAGGGAGAGCTGGGAGACATGTTTAAGCTTCACACACACACACACACACACACACACACACACGCCCTACTTTGAAATAAGCATATTGAGGTTCTTTCATGATGTTCAATTCTCCTTCATAAGCCTGCTTTGCTTTGCTTCTAAATGAATACTTTGCCTAAGGGTATGAAAGTGGACTCTTTAATTTACATAATTGAGACAAACCTAAAGCAAATTGTTTCCAATTGTATACAACTTGCAGTCCTATTGGAGAGCAGTTTTCGCTCCAGTGAGGTCGTTCTCAACGGTTGAGCCATTCCCCGGGCTCCACGTGAGGCTTGCTGGCGGAGAGGTTCTCACCTGCTCTCAGGCAAGCCTGTGGGTGGAGGCGGGAAGCAAGGCGTGATTTCTTAGTGTGGTCAGAATATTACGAGGCACACGTACAAAAGTTTCTTCCGCACAGCCAGCTTCTTCCTATCCACCCTCCCCTGGAGTGAAGGGAGTCTGTAATAAGTAAGGGTTTTAAAAAGAGGAACATGACTTAGAATAGTAGAATTCTTAGAGACAGAAAGTCCAGCAGTGGTTACCAGGGGCTGGGGGGAGGGAGGGAACGGGGAGTTATTATTTAGCGGGTGCAGAGTTCAGCTTGGGACGATACGAAATTTCTGGGGATGAGTAGCAGTGACGGCTGCAGAACAGTGTGAATGTACTTAATACCCCTAAACCGGACCCGTAAAATGGTAAAATTTGTATTTTTTATGTATATATTTGTGATGGTTAATTTCTACTATATATATTTGTGATGATTAATTTTAGGTGATGGTTAACTTGACCAAGCTAAGGGATCCCAGATGCTGGTAAAGCATTATTTCTGAGCAAGTCCGTGAGAATGTCTCCTCGAGAGATTAGTGTTTGGATCCGTACCTGAGTAAGGAAGAACCTCCCTTACTGTGTGGACCAGCATCAGCCAACCCACTGAGGGCCCAGGAAGAACAAGGAAGGCCGAGTTCACTTTCTTTCGGAGTCTGGACATCCACGTCCTCCTGCTCTCAGACGCCAGAACTCCGGGTGCTTGGGCCTTCGGCCTGGGACTGAGCTTCATCGCTGGCTTCCCCGGTCCTGCTACTTGCAGACAGCAGATCATGGCACTTCTCGGCCTCCGCAATCATGTGAGCTCATTCCCATAATGAATCCCCTCTTGACTATCTGTTTAATCCCTATCGGTTCTGTTTTTCTAGAGAATTCTAATACAATATTTTATCACAGTTTTTTTTAAAGTTAAACATAAAGAGAGACATATTAGTAAACTAGAATCTAGACATTATGCTGCAAGAAGCTGTCAGTTCTAGAAAGATTTGGTTGTCTTGTAAATGCCCCGCTCTAGGCTCAGAACTTACACTTTCTCCTGCAATATACACAGTGCAAATCTGCCTCCCATCAGGAAAATGGCGTCAGAACTTCAAGGACTCTCTGTCCCTTCTCCAGGATGGCGTTGGAACCCTTACAGGAGCACAGCAGTGTAGAGGGTACCAAGAGGGTCATGGCGAAAAAGGAAGAGGGAGGGAGATCGGGAGGTGGGGGGCAATTTGCAGGAGTCATCTCTATGGGAATTCAAAGGAGACTGGAGAGAAAAGTCAAGAAGTGGTTCGCAGCCTCTTCTGGACTTCCTGTCTGTTTATGTTTCCGATCCCTTCCCCCTCCTCTCCAACCAGTTTCAGGTGCTTGGAAAGAGAACATGGGCCCCACGGACAACTTCCCAGTTGGCTCACAGCCAAACCCCAGCAGAGAGCCTCACCATCCTCCACTTGCCATCCCCTGGCAGCAGGTGTGACGAGGCCGTTATGGTTCGTGTCGTGATTAACTTCGATAGAGGTCAGCAGTGGGACTGGCCACCAAGAAACTGAATGCCTCTTAAGGCCATATGGGGGCAATGGGGCTGCCTCCGCTCTGCTCCTGTCGGTCTACAGCGGAGTACAAATCGCGGGTCCCTGGAGCAGGGTTAGATGAACACATTCGGGAAGGTGAATGGCCCAGAGTCCATCATTTACAGGAAAATCGCAGCCCTAGAGCTGGGTCGCATGGAAGTAAGAAGAGTCAAAGTTGGTATCTTCAAATTTCCGAAGGATTGGCAGGTGAAAAAGAAATCTGACTTGATCTATAAAATGAAAGTTGCTGGGTAGAGTTTTGGCTTTTGACTCCAGGCAAACCGAGCTCTCTCAGAGGCAAATCTGCCCAAAGCACAAGAGTGATGACTTCCATGGCCCCAAAATTCTCCAGGAAAATGGTGGATTGAGGAAGTGATCCCGCTCCGGCAGAGGTTTGAACCAGATAGCAGTTAAGCTTCCTTCTTGCCCATGATTTTGCGAAACCGTGAAGCATCTCATTTCATCTCTCCACTTCCCAATCCAACTGCTATCTCCCTGGCCCAAGGCCCTCACCGCCTCAATCTTGGGGCACTGATCTCTTTTTCAAGAAATCGGTCCTGCCTGTCACCTGCAACTTCTCCTTCCTAAGATATCGCTTTCCTTACGACATTGCTCTGTATTCCCGCCCACGCCAGGTGTGAATGCTTCTCCCTGCATCGCAAATCCTTGATAAGCCCCCACACCATTGGTTCATTCTGCTCCAGGGAGGCTGGGTTTGTTCCCTGGCTCACTTGGCTTCCACTTGAATCTTTATTTTTTAAAAAAATCGACACATTTCTGAGGCCTTCGAGCAAAGGCACAGCTATGTGAAAATACACAAGACATATTCCGGAAATAGTAAGAAAAAGCATTTACTCTATGACTCCCATCTCGGTCTAAAATTCCACAACACTACGTTTAGTCATCACCTCTAACATCCACATTCCTCTATCTTTAAAAATGGTACCCAAGCCACCGAGACTCTAAATCCCCAAATTTCGAGGTCCATCTTCAATCCCCGGAGATGCCCTCTGCCGCCTCACGTTGTCAATGAGGTCGAATCATAGGCAATCGGTTGCCACGACTGTGGGTCAAAAGGGTCCAGAATCAGCAGTTCCACATGATTCAACCTAGTAAATACTTTGTCAGCCCCGACAAGTCCTCCTTCTTCCCCGTCGCCATCCCAGACACTCTTCTGCCTCTCCCCTCACCAGCCACCTCCTGGATCATGACAGCGGCTCCTCGCTGGCCCCCCAATGTCCCCGTCCTTGCGTTTTCCCAGCCCACCCAGCCCAGGATTCCCAGAAAACAACACGAAACAGTGTCCTCTGGTGCCTGCGAGACACCCCCCAACCCCCCCACGGAGCCTCCCGGCTACCTGCCGTCTCCGCCTGACTTGCTTTTCCAAACTTGCCATCTGCTCTTCCGTTCACCCGAAACCCTCGCTGGAAGCTTTTACCTTGTCATCCCAGCCAGCTGTCTAGCCATACTCACTCGTGTGTGAGTTTGCCATGCCTAGCACTTAACATTTTTCTTTAATTAATAGACTTTTCTATTCAAAGCAGTTTTAGGTTCACGGCAAAGTTGAGCAGGAAGCGCAGAGAGTTCCCACCTGTTCCCTCCCCGCTCGCACGCACACGTACTCCCGGACCGCCACCAGTCCGCGTCAGGATGCATTTGCGGCAACGGATAAACCAACATTGATGCATCATTAGCAACCAAAGAGAAATGCGTTTTAATGGTAATGTGTACATTTTTTTGAAAAAAAAATCCAAACAGTGTTAAAAGCTATACAGAGAAAAGTAATTCTCTCCCCAGCCCCTGACCCCTAACCCCAGCCTCCCTCCCCTGAGATATATTCTATGTGTATGATCATGCCTGTACAATTTTAATGCAAATGTAGCACACATACACACTGTAATGAACCTTAATTTTTTTCTCTTAATGATACATACTGAAGAGTGTTCAATATCAATACAAATTAAGCCGCTTCATTCTTTTTAACAACATTCTGCAGAGTCACTAAAGTATATATTTATGTCTTTAACTAATCATCCCTTGCTGATGGATATAGAGAACTTTTAAACTATAGACTTCCAGGCCTCATCTCAAAACTATTGAATAAGAATTTCAAGGCGAAGTGTGGTGGCTGACACCTGTAATCCTACCACTTTGGGAGGCTGAGGTGGGAGGATCACTTGAGGCCAGGAGTTCAAGACCAGCCTGAGCAGGAGCAAGACCTCATCTCTACAAAAAATAGAAAAATTAGCCGGCTGTGGTGGTGTGTGCCTGTAGTCCCAGCTACTCGGGAGGCTGAGGTGGGAGGATTGCTTGAGCCCAGGAGTTCAAGGCTATATAAGCTATGATGATGCCACTGCACTCCAGCCTGGGCGACAGAGAGAGAACCTAACTCAAAAAAAAAAAAAAAAAATTTCAAAAGGTGGACTCAGGAATTTGTCTTTTATATGTCTTCTCCAGGCTACTCACATGCAAGCATCGCATGGGACTAGTTCACAAAGCAAGAAAATATCCATCCTTCTAATTTTTCAAGTGAGAAAATTGGGGAAGAAAGATGTAAAGTGATTTTCCCAAAGTCTCACAGAAAAGGAGTTGTAGGCAGAGTTAACAGTACCACAGGGTTCCCTGCACAGAGTGGATGAATTAATCCGTCTGGGCTGTCCACCATAAAAATGTGACCATGATAAGTAACCCCAAATATCATAGTCCCATAAATCAAGAAACTTTAAGTGATAATTTTCTTACAGTGCAGTCACTGATGCTCATAACAAGGACCCTGAAGTGCCTCTCAGTCACGGAAGGGATATTAAGGCAACGTCATCACGGTTTTAATGAGAAGCGTGTGTAACCGGACTCTAACTCCATGGCTGGTAGGTCTGTATATTCTCAACAAACGGTATATTGAATTTACTCACAACTCATTGGAGTCACTTCTGGCTGTTCTGTAAAAGCAGGAGTTTGCTATATATTGTAGAGGCCATGTTCTAGAAAGACCCTGGTGTCCAGAAATCTCTAGTTTGTACTTGAGCAAAGACTCCAGGCATTTAAGCTCAGTGTCTTGGGCTATAAAATGAAGATAATGATATCCATATTACCCAACATCTAATGGGGCCGCTGTGAGATAATGTATACAAAAGCATTCTGAAAAGTGTAATTTTTTATAAAGAATAAAATAATAGCATTTTATCACTTTTAAAGATATGCTGTCCAACAAAATGCTCTGATATAGAAGATTTGGCCCAGGCCAAATTGACTAACATCACTCATAAATCCCATTTTAAATTTTTAAAACTTTTTGTGACCTATGAAAGTAATATAATCGTACAGTAAAAAAAAAAACAAAGATCATGAGGATATAGAATGAAAAAGATAATATCACACATCTGGACTGATGCATTATTTTAAACGCTCCTCAGAGCAACCCTTTGAGGTATGTTGCTATTATCGTCCCCATTTCATAGAGGATAAAACGGAGGCACAGAGAAGTTTAGTCACTTTCCCAAGTTACACAGCTAGTAAGTGGCAGAGCCAGTTTTCTGTCCTCACCCCCAAATACTAGTTCTCCAAGGATGACCACTGTTTCACTGTTAATTGCATATATGTGTTAGTTTTCTATTTCTGCATAACAAATTACCCTACAATTCAGAAGCTTAAAACAGTAAGCATTTATTAACTCACAGCTTCTATGGGTCAGGAAGCAGGGTGTGGCTTAGCTCGGTGTCTCTGACCCAAGACCTCTTAACAGGCTGCAGCCAGGTGTTAGTCAGGGCTGCAGTCTCATCTGAAGGTTCAGCTGGGGGAGGATCTGCTTTAAGTCCAGTGGCCGTCAGTGGGTCTCAAGTCCTCATGGGCTATTGGACTGAGAGCCTCAAGTACTCATGGCCAGAGGCAGAGGCTTCCTGAGTCTCTCCCCACATGGAGTTCCCCACAGGGCTGCCACATTCTGCCCATTAGAAGCAAGTCACAAAGTCCAAATCACACTCAAGGTGAAGCGGTTTCACAGGGAGGCAGGGACGTTGAGGGCCATCTGAAAGAATGCCTACCATGAGAGCCTTCTTTTCTACACATATAAAAACTTTTCTACACATATAAAAACAATTTTTTTAACAAATACTTTTTTCTTTTTAACAAAAATGATATCCCTTGCATTCTGCCTTTACAGGCATCAAAGTGATCCCTCGTTTACGATAACAGCTGGAATTCCGTGGTGCGGAAGGTGCACAACTTCATGAACAAGTCCCCTGTTGTGGACATGTAGGTTATTTCAAGCAAATGCCTTTTTCCCCGATTTGCCAGACGTGTTGCACATCACTGCGAGCCAGGCGCAGACGCACCGAGATGGAGGGTAAGATCCCACCCTAAGACATGCTCCGGCTGGCGGAAGAACAGACACCCAAACCAGCTAAGTGAAAGGCCCTGGCAGGTGTCACGAGAGCCCGAAAGGGGGCTGAGCATGCCCAGTAACTCCAGAATAAGGACACCATCTCCCTCCCCACAGAGGAATAAACTGAGTCGTAGCTCGCCATTTGTTTCGCCCACACCCTCCATGAAAACGTGTGCGGTGGTTGGAACCAGCGCTGAAAAGGACTCGTAGGGTGGGCAGGCTTTTAGCCCATGCCCAGATCTTATAGTTCTGATAAATGCCCTAGAAAATGAAGTCAATGGGAGAGAAGAAAAAAATCAGTCAAACAAAGAACCTGGCATTCCGGAGACCAAATAATTGACTACATTTCACTTTTGAGTCGGGCTTTTGGCATCTTTTAGTCACTGTCTAAATTAGTTCATGTGACATTTTTATGGAGCTTTTTTTTTTAAGAGAAAATTCTGCATTCATTTTATTCTCATCAGATGGTAATTTTTCTTTTGTCTACCTAGAAAGGATGTATTACAGAATTAACCTAATGTTTACTGTTCACTCGGTCCCACAGCAGCCTAGAGATGGCAAGGCTCGGAACGATGTCACAGAGCTGCCCCATGCCCACGAGGTGCTCTTCGAGTTGACGGCTGTCCTCGTGTGTCCCGGAGGCATCACAGCAACGGGGCCCAACACCATTTTTCAGATCAGTTCCACTCATCGCTAAGAAAGGAACATCATTCTCACGTTCACTATTTTGTGACAAATGAGTGCTCACTGTTTCAGAGAACACCTCCTGTGAAAGCCATTTTTTTCTGAAGCAGTAAAGACAGCAGCATTGGGTTGAAATAGACCCAAGGTCGGAATCCTAAATCCAACACTTACTGACTGCGGGCCGTAGGTAAGTCATTTCACTTATCTCTACCTCGCTTTTCTTGTCTTTGAAATGGGTTTACTCAGACCTACCCCACTGAGTTAGACTGAAGTAAACCCCTTAGCACAGTGCCTGGGATGGAGTGAGGGACTCGATAAACTATGGAAATTCTCTTTGGCTGGACCAATGTGAATGATGCTCAATTCTTCCCCAGTCTCCCCGTCCTGGGGAGCAGGTTGGTCTTAACAGAGAGGGAAGAGAGCCTTGGGCACTGTAAGCATCACTGAGGGGCAAGGTCAGGTTCTGACAGGTCAGAGGAGGAAGGCAGGCAGAAGGGAGGCAAGATCAGCACTAGGAAGGCCCTTGTTCCCCAGCCAGGGAGGAAATCGTCCTTTAATCACTGTCTAAATTAGTTCATGTGACATTTTTATGGAGCTTTTCTTTAAAGAGAGAATTCTGCATTCATTTTATTCTCATCAGATGGTAATTTTTCTTTTGTCTACCTAGAAAGAATATATTACAGAATTAACCAGCAAGACGAGAGAGAGGGAGTGTATCCAGCACAAACTCCATCTCCTCCCAAGTTACCTGGCCCCGGTAGAGCTTTAAGGACAACTGCAGGCAGCCACTGCATGGGCCAGCAGTCTCAAAACCCTTGAGAGGAGACAGATTCGTTCCTATTTCTTAGAAAGATTAGACTTCAGAGAGAAAAGCTCTGCATCACTGAGTGACTGAAACTCACCGAAGATATTGGAGCTTTTCCCAAGAGCCAATTTCGGTAAGATAAGGGGAGCCGTGAAATAGGGGAAAGGGAAGGGCTGTTGGCACAGACCCATTTTGAGAATTTTCAGCACTTCTCCATGAATTTTGCCTCTGAGCTCCAGGGAACGTGACGGGACAGAAAGAGCACCAGCTGGGGTTAGAAAACCCAGGACTGAGTCTGGGGAAGGGTGTGGGATTGTGTTTGTCTCACTGCAAACAGGCCCAGTAAAATCTCGGGGCTGCCCACCGTGCGCGCGTGGATCACAGGACAGAACGGAAAGGTAAGCCCTTTGCGCATTCCACGTAAGCGCTATCGTGACCTGGGTACAGTCCACCACTCTCCAGTGAATGAGCGTCCCTTGGCTGTGACCTCCTGTGCTCAGACACCAGCCTTAACTTCCCCCTGTGTTCCTGATATAACTAGAGCTACAGGGGACAGTGGATAATCCAGAACACCACCGAGGTCAACCATTAGGCGTCTGGATGTTGGAATGATAGCACCAACTGCAAGGCGATGAACGGATAGCAGAGAAGACGCATTGGCTTTGTCCACACGGGAGTTTCTCAGCCCTGAACTGGATAATTCGTGCTGACGGGGGCTGTCCCCATGCGTTGTAGAGTGTTTAGCGGCATCCCTGGCCTCTACGCACTAAATGCCAGCACAGTTACCCATCTTTATCATAACCAAAAATGTCTCCAGAGATTGCCAAATGGCTGGGGAGTACAAAATCACCCCATTGAGAACCACTATTCTCAAAGAAGGAAAACGTGGAACAGTGATGAGGGGAAGAGATGTCTGTTAGCTGGAGCTTCGTGTTGCAGAAAGACGATTTCAGAGGGGTAGAGAAGTAGAAAAGGAAGCTTCCGGCAGTTGGAGGACATAAATATGGCACCTGTCATCTTTCCAGCAGGAGGACCGTCACCTGCACAGCCAGTGGTCACCTTCACAATAGTCACTTGGGGAAGGCTTAACTCAGACCAAAGGTTAATGTCATCTAATATCACCAGCATGTGCTCATGTCCCCTCCTGGTGACAGGGGCCTGGGCTTAGCAGGGGAAGCCCAGGTTAGAGAGCAGTTTCTCTTCTCAAGAAGCCTAATTTTATTAATAATATATCCCCAAACTTCATGTCAACAAAGAAAACTTCTCACTAGGAAGAAATACAGGCACCCAAAGGTATGTTGGCAGCCTCAAAATCTGATCTTTCTTCCATTTTCCAAGCAGCACATGGACCACAAGAAAATCTTGTAAGAATGTGTAAGCATCCATGAGAAAGTCAGCCAATCAAGGCTCTTCAGTTTCCCCTGCCTCATCTGTAATCATTCTGTTAAAGCAGAAAAGCAAAGCTGCATTTCTAAAGAAAGTGCGAAACCAGTCTCGGTTCTGTTCGAGGCACTCCCAGACAGCTGAAGGGAAGGGGCGCTTGGACTTGACCACGGCGCTCCTCGCCAAGCCTCAGCTACACTCCAGTCCTTGAGGGAGAAGCAGAGGGGGTAAACACCGCCTGGGAACTTTCCAGAGCTGCAGACGATGCCAGAAATTTTCCAAGCAGGGCCACTCCTTTTTCTCCTCCCAGCCCGAAGCCCCGAAGGCCTGTCTACTGCGTAGGGACAGCATCGTCTAAACCAAACACACCAGGAGCTACGCAGACAGGGACTAAATTACCAGACAAAAACGAACACGAGGCGGGAAACGGGGACCACCAAGATATATTACAGCTTGCTCTTTGGAGCCACCTGCTAAGATTAAAATAAACACTTCCCACATTCTGGTCGGAGGCAGATCTCCAGGCGCAGTTCAGCCAGGAAGTTTGCTGGGAATTCAGCGGCATGGTCTGGTCATTCCGAAACACTCTGGAAGACAGAGTTCAGGTCAAGTGAAAGCACATGGCTCCTTCCCTTGACAAAGCTCCACAGCCTGGAGCAGGTGTAGCCTGCCAAAAGCAAACAAAAACTTCCTTCAAACAACAACAAACAGTTAACACGGCAGCCTGTCAACACCAATTAGCCTGCCCTGAAGCAGAAGCCTATTAAGACCAGTGCTCAAGTTCAGCAAGGTCCTCTGCAAGCAAAGGCTGTCATCCCTTCCTTGTCCCCAAGGGAAGTGACTCTCTCAATGCAAACTCACTAGAGCTGAGACCAGAGCTTCCATGCCACCATCAGGGACAACGCCTCAGACACGCCATACTCCTAGAGGCCCACGCTGAATGGGATTATCTCCCGGGTTCTCGGTGGGCCCCTTCCTCAGTAGTAATATTCACATTCAATTGCATTTTTGATGTAACTTTAAATACTTCAATATTTTGTTTTATTAATGTTTTAGGTAAAATTTATGAGGTTTTGGTGGGGCTAAAAATTAACATTTCTTTGAATATTTTAATTTCCTTTTAATTTTTCTAATTTTTAAATAAATTAAACATTTTCCTAAAGCCCCGAAAATATCATGGGCCCTAGGCTCTGTGTCTACTGTGTCTAGCGAAGGCCCTGATTCAGCAGATACTTGCAACTTAAAAAAAAAAATATTGTCACCCCTGGTTATCCATCCTACCAAACACAACGCTGGCTTCTTCTGAAAGTACATTCTATTGATAAAATACTCACATAACGTGCCTGGGAATTATATATTTCAACTTGCCACTTAAAGTGATTCCTTACATAGTTAGATTCCAAGAAGCTAAAAAAAAAATCAAGTCACCACACAGGATAGATTTTTCTTTAATATTTTATTTATATAGAAATACTTAAAAAATGAAGTAGCACCATTACTTAAGTTTTACCTTTATTATGTAGAACTTTAAATGTCAGAAAAATAAAACTCTTGATACAATTTCAAATCTTGTCTCAGCAAATATAATATTAGTATTTGACCATGAGGTTAAAGGCCCTTTATCATAAAATAAAATATACTTTGTTTTTTAAACTTTGCTCAGTAAAGTACATTTAAGCTCAAGTAACGTCACCTACATATACATAAACAAGTGGTAAACAAATGTATTAAAATAGAAATACTAAAACTATAGTGGTGCAACAGAATTTTTGTAACTTGCACTGAATTCTATTTATACAAATGTTAGAAAGCATCAACAGTTCCTTTTGACATGTTTATACATTTCCATTTTTTGTAATAATATAGAATAAAATATGCTTTATATCACTGAATAGAAAATATGCTGGGTGAAGCAGATCTAGAAGATTTGTCTGAACCTATAAAATCTCCATCCCAACAGAATACTGTTCAAAACATTACACATTTTATGGTTTGTAATTCCGTCACAATTGTATGATTATTAAAATAATACAGTGTTCTTTGCCATAAGGCCATACTAAAATAAAAAGATTTAACCCAGCTACAAAAAAGTTCACTGAACTTAAATTAAAATACTTGTAAACATCTTTGCAATATGAAATATAATTTTTCAAGTCAAAAAAGAATAAAATACTTCAATCTGTATTAATGCAATTTCTCTTTAAAACTTTTAAACGTTTTTAATATATAAGAGATATGTTACAGTTTTTTTAACTTTAATAAAGCTGCAGTATCCTGGTTTCACAGGAACTCCTGGCCCTTCCACGAACATTCAAAAAGGATCCACTGTGTTCTATAATAAGCATCGTAGGAACCCACCCGCAAAGGGGAACACACTAAACATTCCACACATCCATAGCACTATTATTATCATCTTCATCATAATAATTACTGTTCATTTTTTTCTACTTTAAGAAAATGGAAAACTTGTGGGGTTTTCTTCTTTTGGAAGCTTCCTATTAAGTACAGTGTAAAAACTATCGTTACTAGAATGTCGCCGTTCCTATTATTTATAGAGCATGCATTTCAGGTGGTTCAGAGGTTTCCCAGGCTACAGTACTCTTGCAGCAGATATTCTGGCAAGTTCCTTTGTTTAAAAATTAAATTTCAAAAATGAGCGGATACTACAGCTTTCCAAGCTCCTCTCGGATCTCAGAGTGGGCTGGGCAGAGGGCAGGTGGGGCACGGAGGCGGGCAGGCGCTGGGGAGAGAGGATGCAGGGGAGGGTGCCCCCCACGGCGCGCGCAGGCGCGCTGCCTTCAGGAAAAGATGCGGATGGCCTGAGTGACCGCGGCGTGGCAGACTGGGCACTCGGGCTCGCTCTTCTCGCAGATCCGGTTGGCGCACTCCATGCAGAAGAGGTTGTGGCCGCAGGGCACCAGCGCGGCGATCACCTCGCTTTCGAAGCACACGGAGCAGTCGCGGCTGCCCTTCCGCCGCAGCCCGGAGGAGGAGGATGAAGAGCTGGAGGAGGAGCTGGACGACGAGGAGGAGCCCGACGTGTCCGACGGCTGCAGGCCAGGCAGCTGCGCCCCCAGCCCGTTGGCGTAGGCGGCGTAGGCCAGGCCTCCTCCGCCCGGGTCGCTGCGCACGCGGCGAGCCAGGTGGTGCTCGCCAGCCCCCGGGGCCATGTGCAAGGGCGGCGACAGGCGCGGGCAGCTGGTGCCCGGGTGCAGCCTGCGGTGCACCAGCAGCCCCAGGTTGGCGTTGGAGGGCGCGCTGGCGCCAGCCCCGGGAAAGACGACCGAGGACGACGAAGCGGACGAGGATGCCGAGGAAGAGCAGGAGGAGGACACGGGAGCTGCAGGGCCGCCTCCCGGAGACCTCTCGAACTGGGCCCAGAGAAGCGGCGCCCCAGGTGGGGGGGCCGGAGCCGGGTCGAAAGTGGGCTGCAGCTCAGGGCAGCTGTCGGGGGACGGCACCGAGGCCTCCCCCGTGGCGTAGGTGTACCCGTTGCCGTTGTTGTTGTTGTTCCCGTTGTGCGCGAAGCTGAGCGCCGGGCTGGGGGGGCTGTAGTCCGCCAGACGCGGGGTGGCGGCCGCGCTGCCGCTGGTCCCGCCACCGAAGTAGGAGTCTGTGGAAGCGCTTCCCAGCGAGCTGGAGCTGTCGTTGCGGTAGCTGGAGAAGGGCTTGCGGCCCGGAGTGGGCGTGATGCTGGGAGTGGGCTTGCTCCAGAGGCTACCCGGGCCGGACCCGCCGGACCCGTGATGCATATCGAAGCCCACATCGGTGCCGTTGGCGTGGAAGTCGTTCTCGTCTGTGAGCTCGATGATGCCGCCGGTACGTAAGGCAATGTGCGCCTCGATCTCCTCGCGAGCCCGGTCCACATTCTCCGGCATGCCGGTCACCTCGAACACCGGCTCCTTGTCCCGGCTGGGCGTCACGATGTACGTGTGCGTCTGCTGCTGGATGCGCTTGATAGTGGCGCCCTTGGGCCCCACCACGAGCCCCACGACGCGGTAGGGCACCCGCACTTGGATGGTGGTCTGCCCGGGCAGGTTGGGCGGCCCGGGCACCGCGCCGTTGAGCGCCGTATTCTTATTCCGGGAGGCGCGGATCATGGAGAAGTGCTCGGCGGCGGAGATGATTTCCCTGCGAGCCATGGCCACATCCTCCTTCCTGCCCGTCACAACAAAGACTGGCTCCTCCCCGCGAACCGGGGTCTTGATGTAAGTGTTGGTCTTCGCCCGAAGCGCTTTGATTTTACAACCTGCGAGCCGGAGTGCGGGGAAGGGAGTGGGAGAGAGAGACAGACACGCCCATTATCCCGGGTTAACCGCGGAGATCAGGGACAGCCCGCGTCCAGGACAGCGGGACAGGCAGGACACGGGATGGGCGGAAAGGGGGCGTCTCCCTCGCTGACCCCGGGCCGCACCGCAGGCTGGGCAGCGGGTTCCACTGGCTGGGCGCTCGAGGAACAGCCCAGCGGCTGCCCAGCCCTCCCTGCAGTCGTCGGAGCCAAACCCGAGAATCCCAGAAAAGCCATCTGGGGAGATGCCGCTGGGACCCAGCTGGGCGCGCCGTCCGCCTCGAGGGCACAGCGCAGGGGTTTGGGGAGGCAGCCGCGGTTGCGATTCCCAGCGCGGGGGGCTGGGGGTGGGGGTGAGTCCCGGGACCCATTGTTTCTCCTCTGGGCTCCATTGCACTTTGCAGAAATCCAGAATCCTCCTCCCCTCCAATGCTCACTCCACCTCCTTCCCCTCCCCAAGGACCGATCAAAGGCCCCCTCCCCCAAGCATCTTATATTTAAATTCTTTTTCTCCGAGAGGGTTGGGTGGGGGGCTCTAGGGGAGAAGGCAGTGATTTCAGCTGAAGAAAGTGCATCCCGCCCTGGTGGCGGCGCGGCTCTGGGCGACAGCCTTCCTGCACTTTCTTTGTCTGGGGCGCCGGCCCATCGCGCGGCTCTCCTCCCTCCCCGCGGCTCCCCGCGCCCCGGAGCCCGCTCCTGCACACGCCCTCCCCGCGAGGCGGTGACCGAGACCCTGCTACGTCCCCCGGCTCCCCGTCCCCGCCGGACCCACCTTGCCGCCCCACGATCTCGGCGACGTGCTCGGAACTGGGCACTGGCACGCACTCGGTCATGTTCACGCTCTTCTTGCGCGGCTCGCTATCGTACAGAGAGGCGCCCTCGTCACTGTCCAACCCCAGCAGGGAGAGCTGGTCGAGCGCGAGCTGCAGGGCTCTTTGGTCATCCAGGGTCTCTCCCCCGCCGCTGCCGCCGCCGCCGCTGCCGCCTCCGCCGCCGCCTCCCCCTCCGCCGCCGCTGCCGTTGCGCTCCAGATCTGCGAACAGCGAGCTGGGCATCGCTCGGCCGTGCGCGCCGCGCCCCCGCCGGCCCTCGGCTCGGCGGCCAGAAGCTGCGGCCACAAAGGCAGCCGGGAAGCGGTGGTCAGGGGCGGGGAGGCCGGCCGGCTGCAGAGGGCTCCGTCGCTCCCTTCTCGGCGCCGGGAGTAGGTCGCTCCCTGCGGTCCGCACCAGGCAGCGGCTGCAGGAGCCCCCGCCTGGGTCCCCACCCCAGATCTGCTGGCGGGTGGGGTGGGGGCAGAGCTCGAGCGGCGGCCGCGCGTGCCCCCCGAGCGCCCGGCTGGCTGGCCACAATGCCGAGCGAAAAGCGAGCAGGCGAGCGACAGCAGCGTTTCTTTAAGGAGCCCCTCCCCGGCTCCTCCACTCCCTCCCGCCCGCCCGCCCGCCCGCCCTCACTCAGCGCTTTTCCTCCTCTCCTCCCCGCCTCTTGACTGAGCCTCTGCAGCCAGACGGCTCCGGAGGGGGACGAGGGAGGCGCAACGTCACCGGCGGGAGCTGACACTACAATGCTACTGACACTATCGCTGGGGGAGGCGATTGGCGCGCGCCAGGCTGGGGGCGGGCGGAGGCCGCGGGTTGAGCGAGAGGCGAGCGAGCGCCACCCTCCCACCCCCGCGCTCACCGCAGCCCGCCCGGTCCTCCCGGCCGCGCCCCTCCCCCTCCGCTAACGCCTCTCTTTGTTGTCTAATGCGGGGCTGGCAAGCTCGGGACACTTGTATGTACCTAGCAGCCGATGACAATCACTGTCCCCAAGTCTCCTTTGCCTGACTGAGAAAAGAAAACGCGGCCAACTCTAATATCAGGGGCCCGGCTCTAAAAGAGCGGTCCTTAGAAAGTCCCGTTAGTGGCCCCAAATAAACCATGCGTGCAGCCAGAGCTACCACTGGAAGAAGGGTCGGGCGTCTGTCCAAAAGGGCGGCTGTGCCCTTGGACACGGCAAACGGGGCTCGAGGTCCTGGGGCTCACGGGCAGAGTCCCGGCGGGGGCTGCCCACCTGCGCGGGAGCGCACGAGACACAAAGGCAAACGCCTGCCCACATGCCACGCGCGCGCCCGCGCCTGCCTTTCTGTCCCCCTAGGCAGCACCTCGCCCACCGGGCCCCGGAACGGCGGATCGGGAAGCCAAAGGCCGCTTCAGCGCGGCCCGGCCGGCCGCCGCCGGCGACCTCTGGAATGCGCGGCACCGGGGTCCTGCACACGCCCGGCGCGCGGGCCGGGACCCCGCGGACTCTGACACGCGCAAGAGCGCCGCGCCGCCACCGCGGGGACGCAGGCCACAGCGCCAGCGGGCGGCGCGGCCGTGCGCGCCTGCCGCTCCCCGGCCCGCCCCACGGCCGGGCATGCGCGCTGGGCGCGAGGCGCGGGCGGGCCCTTTAAGGCGAGCGCTGCGGCGCGCTGACCCCGCCCGCGGCCCCGCCCCGACGGAGGCGAGCGCTCGCGGCCGCCGCTCTTTGTGCGCTTCTCGGGATGGGGGCGGCGGGAGGGCGCGACGGGACCGGCCTGCGGGACTGCGGGCTGCGCCCATCGATCGCCCGGGGACCGCCCCCGAGCGCGAGAAGAAAGGAGGCTTTGAGGGGCGGGCCGGGCGGCGCTCGCTACCCCTCTTCGCACGCGCGCCCGGCGGACGCCCCCTCGGGCCCCGTGCGCGCTCCCCTCCTTTGTTCGCGGAGCCGGCCGGCCGCGCCCCGAGCTCCCCGCCGCGGGCCGATGTGCCGAGCGGCCGGGCCGCGTTCCAGTCGCCGGCCAACGTCCACGCAGCGGGACGGCTGCTCGGGACAATGAGGCCATGTGGCCGCTGCTGCTCCCGGTCTTTCTCCAAGACCTCGTGGTGCCTCGGGCGATCCCGGGGTTCAAAGGCGGGGGCTCCCCTGAGTGCTCCCTGCGTGACCCTGGGAAGCGTGAGCTAGTGCCCTAAGCCTCGGTTCTTCATCTGTAAAGGGGGGTAAATAATACCTGCGCTACCCACTCGTGGGCTGCTCTGAAAATTAAATGTGACCGTGGATGGGGGCGCACTTAGTAACCAGCAGACGGCTCCGTTCCGCAGAAGCCTCTGCTTCTGATAACGCGGAGGTGATGCCTTCCCTGCCTGCTCACCTGGAGCTGTCTGGGGGAAGAGGTGCTGATTATTTCCTTGGGGAAATGAGGTTTAGAAGCCACTTACAGGGGTTATTTCCTCAGGATGTTTGCGTCAGCTTCCCTGCGCCTGGCGTGTTTTTCTCAAAAGGGAATGTGCGGTGGGGAAGAGGCAGGTGGGAGGATGGCGCCAGTCCTCCTGCAAAGCCACCCCTTAGAGCTCCAGCAGGGGTTTCCTGTGTTCCTTTGACCAAGCTTATGGACCTGGAGTCCAGCTAATTTGAAAATGAAGATTCTTGCCGAGGTGGAGAGGTCGCAGGGCCTGTGAACAGGAGGCAGCTAGGAAATGCACTGGCAGTCGGAACGCTGCTAACACAAAGGCTAGTTCCTGGCCTCTCAGCTCTGTTCCTAGGAATTTTTTACTTTATTTTATTTTTAGTGTGGTCAGTCTTTTTAACTTTAGCCGTTCTAATAGGTGTGACATGGTATGTCATCGTCTTTAATTTGCACTTACATAATGACAAGTGATGTTGAGCACAGCCTTCAGATTGGGCCTACAGAGGGTTCTTTTTAAAAGAACATGACGAAGGTAAAGGTGTTCCTCAGCTGATGAGGAACCCCCGCACAGGTAAATGGGCGTGGGGAGCCCCCTCCCGAGGCTGGGGAGGAGGTTGCTTGTGCTGGGGAGCGGAGCGTGGCTACAGGTATTTTCAGACCTGCCAGAACTCCTTCCTCCTTGACACAGCTGCAGTGGTAGGATTTCACATGGGTTAATTCTGAAATCTGTGTAACTGTAGAGGATTGGATGTTTCAGAGGAGTCCCTTGGGGGTCTCTGGGTCGTTCCCAGGAAGGTGAATGCAGCGCTTCACCAAGGCAACACGTTTGATGTCATTGTTCCCTGCTAGGTCACGCAGACAGGTGCCGTCCTTGTCTGCGCCTGCGGGTGTGCAGTGAACTCCCACCTCAGCCACGGGAGGGTTAAGCCGAGACCCTGACCACAGGGATTCACGGCAAGCCGCCAGTCCTGACACAGCCGTGATGTTCCGTGCGGCCGCTCACCCTCCAGAGCCTGGAACACTTCAGTAAAACCTGTGCGGAGATCAGCCAGGTTTTCTGAAGACACCCGCAAAATCGAAGGCCCGGAGAGTGCCGGACGGTGGTGAGGGGTCTGAGAGACTGCGTTCCATCCCGGTGTTTCTTTAGTGGTGTCTGTGAAGAAAGGGTGCGCTACCTTGGAGCACCCCACCTTCTTCACGGGGCTGTGCCAGCGAGGTGGACGGTGATGGCGGAAGGTGACTCGCCTCAAACTGCCGAGTACCAGGCACATATCGCTGGCGACGTCTCGTCCCAGCCACTTCTTGTCTTCTCACTTGTACCCATTACTGACTGGTCAGGGTGTTTTCTGACACTTGACTGCTCTTATAAAAGTAACAACCCAGAAATTTTAATTCTCAGTTCATGGCTTTCATAAGCCAAGACATCATAAAGTTTGCAAAGCCCAGTTCTGTGTTTAAACAGATAATACACCCTGAACCTGTAGTTTCCGGTTAGACTTTCCCAGGCTCCTTCAGGACCCCAGAGCTTAACTGCTTTTCCTGATACAAGACACGTTCCCCAAGGACTTCCTGATGTGGATGTGGCCATATTATTTTTTTATTAGCACAAGAGAGAGGCTTGCAGAATGTTGTCTGGTAATAGAATAGCGAATTTCAGTTGTCATAAAATAAGAAGAGGTAAAGCTACCGCACAAAAACCAGACTAACAGTAAGACAACCTTGTCTTTGTTTCCAGAGTTCTCAAACTATATCTTGCTCACATCTTGCCTACTTTTGCAAAGGAAATAGCTGGCAAAAGAAACTAAAATCCTCTTGTGACAACAAGCACACTTTCAGCCAACTCATTTCATAATGTTGAGCACCTACATACTTTATTGTAGGCACAGAAGACAGTGTTGATGACACAGACATGAACAAGGTGATGGGGCGGGGCTGGGGAGTCCTTGGTCACGTCCAAACCCAGTCACAGCACGGAGCAAGGGCCCAGATAACAGTGAGCCTGCCCAGCGTCCTGGAAGACTCCCACGGAGAGGATGCGATGAAGTGTGCGAACTGAGACGGGCCCCGCACAGGTAGCAGCGAGGTGGGGACTCGGTAAATGGTTATTATCTGAACGAGTGGGCCAGGTTGAAAAGCCTCGAAGCTGTAATTTCCTTGAGTACGTACATGAATAACTCAGTCTCTGGGAGGCAGTTCAAACGACTCCACCCACAACGACACAATTTTGAAGAAAACGAGGACTCGCCGGCAATATTAAGCACTTACTGTGTGCCGGGCAGTTTCTCAGATGCTCTGCACTGCAGCGTCTTGTTTAATCCTCAGCACCCCTCTGAGGCAAGGGCTTTCGTCACCCCGTTGCGCAGATGGACAAGTGGAAGTGCCCGAGCAGGGCAGGTTTACCCCCAGCAGATGAAGCTTGAGCTGCAGGACTCCCCACTGAGCGGGGGCCCTTCCGAGGCCCCGGAGAGGTGTTGGCAGTGTATTCACAGGATCGCGTGAAAATAGTAAAATTTACAAGAGTCAGGTTTTTATTCTATTCCTTAAGGAGAACCCCTAAAATGATACAAGCTTCAGGCCCAGCAAATCCTAGCGTCATTATCACGCCCAAGGCCACACAGCTGGCAGTGGCACCCCGGCCTGTGGTCTGAACCAGCTCTGAGTTCCTTCCTGTCTCTGGCTGTGCATTCCCAGCTGGCGGTTGGAAACACTTGCAGGCCTGCTCCTCGCACAGGATTGTAAAATCGCACATGTGAGGGGACGTGAGAGCGCTTTGATTTTTGATGTTCTTCTTTCGTCTTTGTATTGTTAACGTGTGTGTGACATATAACACATGTAACGACACGCACATATTTTTTAAAATATTTTAATAATATGCGACATGGTCTCCTTATGTTGAGTGAACAAAAGAGGAGACGAGGAATGTGTGTGTGTGTATGTGTTACTAAACACTCCTTAAGCATTAGAAACAGTGAATGAATAGGATAGAAAGAAATGCATCGAAATTTGAACAGTGGTGATTCTTTAAGTAGTACGATGACCATTTTAGTTTCATTTTACTTTTTTATGTGTTTCAAGTTCTGAACATACATCTTTATTCAATTAGGTTTTAAAAGCAATGCATGCTTAGTTTTAAAAACTAAATAGTGCTGAAAGGCCTAAGAAAATGAAGAGCACCCGCTACCCTCTCCCTATCCTTGCTATCAATAGAAGAAAAAGAAAATTTAAGGCTAATGTTGGCACACATTTATATGGGCCCTTAAAAGTAGCTTGACTTCTAAAATTTAAACATCACTTAGTTATCAGTAATAACCATTGTGCAGTATCAGAAAGAAACAAGAAAAATCTCTCAGGTACATGAACATTCAAGGAGCCTGGAAACTCACAATGTTTAGGCAGAAGGTGCCATTTCTTCTTCCTGAGCAGACATACAGTAGATCAGTGGAATTCAAGCATTTTTTACAATTGACTCCTTTCTTTCCCAAACAAAGTCTTAGGCTGGACCCTATCCATAAAACTGACGAAAACCACAGAAGGTCAGAATCACAGGATGTTTGGGAGTGTGAGGTCCAACACCCTCGTTTGACAGGGAGCAAACTGAAGGCCGGACGGGCAATGGCCCAGTCAGCCTCGAAGGCCGCGTGGAGCCAGGTCATGGCGCCAGCGTGCGACTTCCAGGGTGATGAGCTCTGTTGCTTTATAATTTAAGGAAACCTGGCGTTGCCCCTAGTGAACGCCTTCCGCGGGGCAGGCTGGGGCTGTGGGGTCGTCTCACGGTCAGTATCGCTGGTATCCGGCCCGAGAGGCTGCTGCGAGAACGGCTCCCACGTCCAGGCAGCAGGCGGCAAGGAGCCGCGGCGGTGGGGCTGCGTAAAGGCGGTCTCCCTCCCCCTTCCTGCCCACCCCCCTTTCCCAGAACCGAAACCGGAATGCCCCTGATGAAGAGCGCGTCTCCAGGAACGACACAACCCCGCTTGGCGGGGACAGACGAGGCGCTGGCCGCAGAAGCCACCGTGGGGCTGTGTGCTCTTAGACTTCCATGCCATGGAAATAAAACAAAATGAACACAGTGCCTTGGCACGGCCGGGCACAGTCCGAAACGACCGGCGATGCTTTCTCATTTAATTCTCACAGCACACCCTGAGATAGGGATTATCGCTTCTGTGAATCAGCTCTCCTAAGGTCACATTGCTAGGAAGAGCTGGAACTGGCACTGGACTCCAGAGACTCCTGAATCCGGACTTCGACTGACTTTCTCAAAGAGAAATGTGTTCATAAAAAGACGGGACTGTGAAAAGACTCAAAATCATGCCGTAAGAGAAATAATTGAAGGAACTCTGACTTTTTAGACAGAGGGCTAAAAATATTTATTTCTCAGAGTTGAGGATGACAATAAGATTAAAATAATAACAATAAAATAAGAGATCCCGTGCCTCACAGTCACAAGTCCTCAGTAAACAGAGGTTCGGAACAGCCATAGCTGGGAATGGGCGATGACGATGGAGGAATCGGTGACCTCCAGTTGTGAGGAGCTGCGCGACAGGAGGCTTGTTCTTTGGCTACACGGTGGGAACACGGGCGGAGGCTACTGGGAGACAGATACTGGGATGGGGTAGGAACTCCTGGAAGCCTAGAGCTGCCTGCAGGTGGCGTGGCCCACCGCACTGCCCAGGTTCGCACACACTCTTAAACAGGAGACACCTGGAAAGGAGGTACCAGGTGAATTAGATGAGTGGTGACACTTTGAGTTTTCTTCAATTAGTCTGTTGATGTTCAACTAGTCACTTCATTTCTGAGCTTTGGTTTTCCCATCTATAAAATAGGAATAATAGCTCCTACGCAGGTGACTAGTGTGGGCCCTTCCTTTGTGCCAGTGAGATGCAGACAGTCTAGCGGAAGGAGGGTTTTCCTGGCAGTCCTCTTGTAAGTGGTAGAATACAGAGCAGTCTCCTGAGCCCCGGAGGTGGAGGCTGCGGTGAGCTACAGCTGAGCCACTGCACCCCAACCTGGGCGGCACAGCGAGACAGCGCCTCAAAAATAAATAAATAACGTAGAGTGGAAAAATATTAAAAATTCTTTACTCTTTTTTAATACTTTATATGATCACACCTTCTCTGCTCTCATAGTTCTTTAAAAAAGCAAGAAATACTTTTATAACCTAAAGAATGTTTGTGTCTATATTAAACATCACCCCAAAAGTCAGGATACTAACTAATTAAATACAGCCATGATAGTCTCACAAATAACTTTGAACTACCATGTGGTTTAGTTTCGTGATAAAATTTTTTTCCATGCATTTTGGTTAAAACAATAAAAATTATGTCAAAAGTGCTATTGAAATTTTAGCTAATAATATAATTTTTATGTTAATAAAGCAAATCTGAAATTTTATTTCTTAAAATTTCCACAGTTATCGTACTAAAATGTATGTGCAACCATATTATTCTGAAAATGGTGCTAACATAATGGGCTTTTTAGAAACAATATATCGGATTGGATTTGTTGTTATTGTTGTTAACCTCACAGTATACACCCAGATAATTCCAGGTGGGTTAAAGAATTAAGTTTCAAAAGTGAAATCAGAGAGAGAACCGAATGGAATGTGGGGGACTGTTCCCATAATTTTGGAGTACAGGAAGGGCTTTTTGAACAGGACCCTAATGGTGGAAATCATTTAGTGCAAGACCTATAGAAAGAAACTGAAAAGGTGGACTGCAGGGCATCCTGTCACGCAGCAGGGCTGCCCCAGGTGTGACGTACGTAACCCCAGGTGTGCTGACTGTGGGTGGCCTTGGGAAGTACAGGGACGATACTGTTTTGGTTTAATTATTATATATTTATTTAAATTGCATTATAAAATATTAATACAGTTGGCCCTCCCCATCCACAGGTTCCACACCCAACGATTCAACTAACTGTGGCTTGAAAATATTTAAAAAAATAAAAACAATATAACAGCAAAAATAAAATAAATTAAAAAACAATGCAGTATGATGACGATTTACATAGCAATGACATTGTATTTGGTATTATAAGGAATCTAGAGATGATTTAGAGTATATGGGAGAACGTGGGTAGGTTACATGCAAACACTGAGCCATTTTATACAAGGGACCTGAGCATCCTGGGATGTGGGTGTCCCTGGAGGTCCTGGAACCAACCCACCTCCAGGATCAAGGGACAACTAGGTATTGACCCTGGGAAACCACTGATATCCATGCTACGAAGAACCTAAAGTTGATAGGTATGCTTTAAAAGGAAGTCAACTTGAACTAAAATATTAGATGAATTGTTTTACAGTTGGTTCTCAGACCAGGTTAAAAAAAATGTGTTATATGAGTGACTAATGATCGGAGACAGAAACTATAGATGAGATGATGTTCTGATGAGGCTAATTCTTTAAAAAATAATTTCTAATTAAAATTTTATATAATTCCAATCAAAACACACCTATGCCAAGGTACAAACAAACAAAATAGGGCGATATCAATGTAATGGGGTATGAAGTTCAGGAATAGATCCAAGATCATGTAAGACTTTAGTATAGGTACTCATCCTTTATTTACTTACTTATTTTTTGAAACAGTCATACTCAGTCACGCAGGCTAGAGTGCCGTGGCATCATCATAGCTCACTGCAACCCCAAACAAACTCCTGGGCCCAAGCGATCCTCCTGCCTCAGCCTCCCAAAGTGCTAGGGTTACAGGCTTGAGCCAGCGGGCCGGGCCTGGTACTCATCCTTTAAACAAGTACTTGGAGTGCCTGTCCTGGGGTGCTGGGCTGGGGGCTTGGAATGAAATAGCCAGAGGGAGACGTGGGCCCTGCCCTGGCGCTGCTTGCTCTCTAGAAGCAAGGGCAGCATTAATGATATCACAGGCACGGATCTGTGTAAAACCGCAGCCGTGACCAGTACCACGTAGGAGAGGACCATGGTACAGAAGAGTTTATAATAAGGGCATCTGGCTTATTATTACATAGAGGACTTAATCTCTGGCCTAGGAATAAATGTTTAATGAGACAAGAAACTGCTTTCATGGATGAAGTGGAAAAGGCAGAAAGAAATTGTTAGTTTATAATATTTATGGAGCACTTATTATGCTCCAAGACTATGCTAATTACTCTCATTTAATAATCTCAAGAATCCAGCAAAATAGGTACTATCATCCCCATTTTTGCCCTGAGGAAACTGAGTTTAGCTGGTAAACGGCAGCAGACCAGGCTGTCCGAAGTCAAGGTCCTCCCTCACTCTTAATCATCAAGGTATTATGTAACTATACATAGATGCACACACATACATACATCCACATATACACATACATGCACATGTGTATTCCTAACATTTGCCCCCATACCATATATCTAAATATTCAAAAGTTACAAATGAAGCTACCAACTGTTGAATAGGACCTGCTATAGGAGGTTCTAACCTGCAGTAGTTCTAACCTTGTACAATAGTTCTACAAGATTCTAGCCTTGGCCAATAGACCTTCATAATGACCTGAAAGTCCAGGTTGGAATTCAGAACTCTCAGCTCCTGGGGTTCTGCCCTGAACCCTGGCCACACAGGGACAGGTGGCTTCTGTTTTGACCCATGACTCTCTCCTCCCTTTTTCTCCCTCACTCCACCCCCTGTCCCCTGCAAATGGTCACCCCCTGGACACCCCTTGGGCCTAGGACACACACACCCGTCCTGGAAACCTGGAGGACATTCAGGGAAGAGGTCACACAGACACCCGGGCAGGGAAGGGGAACATGGACCCATTGAGACTTCGCACTCCGGGGAGGGGCGCATGGGCCAAAGGCAGGGGCCTCCCTTGCGTGACACGAAATAACTTACAAGGTCACTATTTGAGTTAGAAAATACCATAAAATAATTATTGAGATAATAGTACTTATCTCCACTTTATATATGAGAAAAGATTACAAGTAAACCTATATACTACTGGACAGGATGCTTGCAAAAAAAATCCTCCCACTTGAAACATTTCTCACTGGCTACTTCTTTTCATGCCTCCTTCCGTTTTTCTTTCCCCTCCTTCTGTCCTCCCTTCCTGCCCTCCACGCCTGCCTTCTGCCTCCCACAGGTATTTAGAGAGCGCTTCTGCGCCAGGCACTGCCTGGGCGCTAGAGTCAGGGCAGCGAAGACAGAAAAGCCTGCAGGGAGTTTAGCATCTAGCGAGGAGACCAGCGCGGATCACGCAAATACACATGTAATTACAAACCAGGACAAATGCACCGCAGATAAGAACGCGTGGATTTGTTGCCTGCCTTTGATTTAAGGTTTCCTGCTGAGACGGGAAAGAGGGGGGAAGGCAGATCTGTTTTTCTCTCCAAGGCAGGAGCCTCACATACTTTCCCGGACCTCCAGTGGACGCATTCCATGCAGCTCTCAGAACTGGGTACGCTTCCTGCAAGCTTAGGAGCTAATTTTATGGAAGCAACTCTGCTACTTTATGGCTGCAGTAGAAATTTACTAAGAACTTCAGAGGCACGAATTCCTGCAGTGATACAAAGGCAACTGTCCAATTATAGAAGCTGAGAGTTTTACCAGAAGACCCTGATGCCAAATTTTTATAGAAATGCAGGAGTTGGGGCTGGGGGGTGTCTCTAAGCACTATAAGGGACTCATTTTCCCTCCTAATGTCCCCGCACCACAAAATAGGAGAGGCAGGGATGTGATGAATGACGCTGGTATTCATTTCGTTACTTTCTTCCAGTTACCCTACACTGGACGATTTCTAGTGAACTAACGCTCAAGGTGTGGGGGATGGGCAGTGGTCTCTCAGAACTAGGGCGACACCCCAGCCAGGTACTTCGGTCAGCAGAAAGCGGGGGGTTTGGCTCCAGCTCCTAAAAGCCATGGACAGTTTAATGACGCTTGTATGAGGCTATTAATATTCCCATGTGGATTCAGGCAAGGCAGACCTAGAAGCATGTTATTTTTAAATAACTTCTTATCGAGGGGGAGAATCCTAGAAGGACCAGCAGCTGTGCTGTTAACACTGGCAACGTGGACTTTTGATTGCCTGTTGATCTTGTTTCTTGTCATTAACGGTTTTCATTGTTTCCAGTGAGGAGTAAATCTCCCTAAACTTACCTTGGCAAAGGAACGGCTATATTTTACCAATGGGGCAAACATTCCCTAAAAGGCAAAAAAGTAGCTTCTTTCTCCCACCCCCTGACCCGTACTGAACATTCCAGTAGAGGAAACCCTTAATTTTTAAATTGCGTCTGAGTGTGTACACACTCACACACACACACACACTCACACACACACACTCACACACACACACAC
>CAUYSK010000829.1:0-10739 GCA_963575035.1 Avahi laniger
CTCACGGCAACCTCAAACTCCTGGGGGCTCAAGCAATCCTCCTGCCTCAGCCTCCCGAGTTGCTGGGACTACAGGCATGCGCCATCATGCCCGGCTAATTTTTTTTTCTATATATTTTTAGTTGTCCAATTAATTTCTTTCCAATTTTAGTAGAGACGGGGTCTCGCTCTTGCTCAGGCTGGTTTCGAACTCCTGAGCTCAAACAATCCGCCCACCTCGGCCTCCCAGAGTGCTAGGATTACAGGCGTAAGCCACCGCGCCCAGCCTATTAACAATTTTTATTTGGTAGTATTTCTAAGTTTAAAAAGCACCTTAACATCTCATTTTTAACTGATTCTAAAATTCTATTTTTTAAAAAATATTTTTATGCTTCTGCAATTTATGTTTATCTTACATTCAGTGCTTTGCAATTGCTGTCGACCAGACAGTCACCGGTCACCTAGTCGCCATTGCCTAAGCTTTAAAATGCCAGCCTCACAGTCTGCAGGTGCCAGAGGACCGGAAAGGTCCCAGGGAAAATGAGGGCACACTTTTATACCCCAGGGACTAAATATTTTGGTAGCAGAGGAGGGGAGAGAAAAATGGTGAATCAGGTAAGTTTAGCAACTCCTAAAGTGCCTGTCAAGAGAAAGCAAATCAATAATTTCGGAGCCGACTTAGGAGCTCAGCACCGATGGCTTTTTGCTCTTGGATGGATTCTTTTAAGAAAGGCTGTATCATTAAACCTTCACCCCTGAGTTTCTGACTGAGCGGATCTGGGGCGGGGCCCTAAAATCTGCATTTCTAATAAGCTCCCGAGTGAGGCTGAGGCTGCTGGTCTAGGGACCCCACTTTGAGAACATTCATCTAGAATACTCTATTGGTTAAGGCAGAGTGTGAGGCAAAACACAGATACTGCCTGAACGCTAACACCCCGGCTCTCTTAGCATCTGATTTACAAATCCATTTGGGTTTTTCCCTGGGTCCAACTCCTATAGGCACTGATCAAATCTCAAGGGAAGACAGGAAGACGAGTACCTGTCTTGACTCTGTAGAACTTATTCCCTGCCTCGGACAAGGTGTCCGTACACAGGAGATGTTAGAGAATCTTTCTCTTGGAGGCTAAAGAGAGGAACACACCAGGCCCACTCGTCCTCGGCACCAAATAAACTCAGGAAACGGGGCGCCCAGAGCAGGTCTCACAGACCGGTCCTGTGATTCAGCTGCCTCGACGCCAAGGTGTTGGCCGTGCTCATAACTGAAGTCCCAAATTCCTGCTCTGTGACAGCGTCTCCCGGCTGCACTGGCAGGCTGCTAGTGACCATCGTGGGGACACGAGTGTCATTGGTTTAGATAAAGTTTTCTTCTTATGGACACTCCGAGGACTTCTCCGAGGACTTCTGCTTCTCAGTGAGCCACACGAGATTTTTTGGCCTGGTAATGCAGTGAGTTTTCAGCTGTTCTATTCTGAGAACCCCTTTACACTCTCAAACACTACTGAGCGCTCCAGGGGCTTTTGCTCATATGGGTTACACTTCTCGATATTCACCATGTTAGACATGTAAACGGAGAAATTTTTAAAATACGTATTAATCTACTTTTTTTTTTTTTTTTTTGAGACAGAGTCTCACTTTGTTGCCCGGGCTAGAGTGAGTGCTGTGGTGTCAGCCTAGCTCACAGCAACCTCAGACTCCTGGGCTCAAGCAATCCTTCTGCCTCAGCCTCCCGAGTAGCTGGGACTACAGGCATGCGCCACCATGCCCAGCTAATTTTTTCTATATATATATATATATATTTTTAGTTGTCCAGATCATTTCTTTCTATTTTTTAGTAGAGACGGGGGTCTCGCTCTTGTTTAGGCTGGTGTCGAATTCCTGACCTTGAGTGATTCACCCGCCTCGGCCTCCCAGAGTGCTAGGATTACAGGCATGAGCCACCGCGCCCAGCCCTAAAATATGTATTAATCTACTTTTAAAAACACAATAATAATATATGTTATTTTTCAAACATTTTAACTTTTTTAAAAATTTTAAAGTTTCGAAACAAAAAAATTAGAAGAGGAGAGGCATTGTCTTACACATTGGCAAGACAACTGGATTCTCATGTCTGCTACGGTAGGTGGGAAAGAAAGGAACATTTTGCTAGTCTTTTCAGATAATTAGGGATATTCATCTTTGTTATTTTGTCAAAATTCATCAAGTGGCAGTTTCTTAAAGGTTGGTCGCAACCTGGAGTCCAAAACAGTGTCAATGAACTATTCATACTCTGCTACGTTAAACTTTGCAGGTCTTTCTTGCACTTTGAATGGATCTTTTTCCATGCTCATTGTTTGAAATGTCATAAAGTTAATAATATCTACTGCTTCATCTAGGGCATCCTTAAGTGAGGGTTTTTTTCCCTCTGTGTGTGTGGTGGGGAAAAACAGTGACTGCTGATAAAATTTGGTGCCACTGCCTTGGTTTGTGCTAAGACATGAAAAGATTTACCTGCTGCTTCTGTCTCAATGTCAACACAGTGGAAAAGATAAATGACATTTTGCTCTCATTAGGAAAACAGTTTTGGCTCTATGGACTCCCTGTAAAGAAAGGTCTCAGCAGCCCTCAGAGGTTCATGGTCCACAGCTTGAGAACAGCTACGTTAGAAGAATGGGCAACAATTCTATCCTACATTTGTATCTTGCTGCCTCTTTGATCCTTTTATCCTCTTTGGTGTGATTGTTAAAGACCATCCCAAGATCACATTAAAATGCTTCTAATTTATTCACAACATCTAATTACAAGGCAAAACAAATCACTGAAAAAAAAATCGCAAAGTCTCCTAAATGTAATAAAAATAGTAATTAGTAAGTCAATGAGGATTTACTCTCCCGGCAGTCTGACAGTGAAGTACAGCACACTCCAGAATACGCATAAAAATACAGCTTTAATGTGCTGTAAATTTATAGAAACTATTATGAGAAACTTTTAAAAAAATGGAATGTGATGGTGTCCGTCGTTTTGGTGTTTCTTGTTGATGGAATTAGTGGGCACAGCTGGGATCGCTGAGAGCCCCGTGGTCCTGGGGGCCCAGGTGGGGAGAGGACCGGGTACAGAGTCTGGACTCAGATGAGCATCCCTGGGAAGGGGGTGGGTGCAAGGAAGGCTCCGAGGGACGAAGCCCCGACCTCGCTCTTCCAGCCCCTGGGCCGCCTGCCCTCCCCAGCCACATGCTTCACCTACTGAATTGGGTCTGGCCAGTCCAGACTCCCGAAAGATCTGGGAGCAGCAGAGCCTTCCTCCTTGGCCTCAGACTTGAGTCGAGAACCAGCACTTCTATGTTGGTCTGACCATGCTCCCTGGAGTGTGTGGTGTCCTGGTACAGAGGTTCGTCAGCACCCCAGGGCGGAGCAGGTCCATCCACAAACTCCCAGGGCCGAAGGGATTCCTCTGGAGCCTCCAGATACCCGAGAGCATGTTTGTAGGGCAGGCGTGGCCACGATGTCCGTGCATTGCCATGAGCAATAGCACGACACGCTTTGTGAAAGTCTCCTCTCAGAGAGCGCGCTGGCCCCATCTGAGCTGCTGATGCTTGGAAGGAAACTCAAGCCATCCAGTGCAGTCGCCCGTCCTCCTGCCTCAGTCAAAACAAATGCCACTGGGGTCTTTTCAGAGGGTTAAACTCAGTGTTTGACGCAAAGCCTGAAGTGAGAGGAAGAGAAGCTTTTGTAGAAACATCAGAATGATTCATGAAGCACGACCCTCTGGTGACTTGCGAAGGGATCCCAGATACCACCGAACACGGCTCCGCGGGGGCAGAGATGTGGTTGTTCCATCCCTTCATCTTCAGCCCCCTCCCAAATACCCAGCACGTGGTAAGCGCTCAATAAATATCGAGAGAGTACAGGAATGGACTGATGGATCACCGGGCTCAGAGTGAGGACACCTTGGACACGAAGGGGAGGGAACACCTGCCGGCATCTCCTGTCCGGGAGTTTGGATCCCGAGGTGTCTACACACGCCTGCGGATGTTTCCAGGCATTGCCCAGCGCTGAAGAGCAGGCAGGGAGCCGGGTAAAGAAGCAGGTGCCCCAGAAAAGGGGAGATGACAGTGTTTCAGCACCGGATTATCCAATCACATGTTTGTTTCTTTGTTTCTTTCTTTTTTGTTATTAATAAACCTTCAATGTTCCAGTGCTATCACAGCTGTGTTGTGGGAAAGAAATGGAAGAAGTTTATCTCCATTTGGGGCCAGAGCTTTGAAGAAAAGCAGATCCTTCTAGGCTAGCCTAAAACAGTCCAAAAAGGAAGATGATTTTGGGGAAGGCGGGTGTCAGGATGACTAGGACCCCACCTGTCCTTCCTCTGAGATTCTTACTTCCTTGATTCAATTTCTTTTAAGAAAGGCAACGTTTTCTCCCAATGTGTTGTCTTTGGGCAAGTTGGTCTTGCTACTTCCTACGGCTCAGCGAGAACTGAAGCCCGCACGTGGCGTTGACCCACGCCTCTGCTTCTGACATCCGATTGCAGGACATCAGGGCATCGTCCCCACTGGGTCATCAACCTCAGATGGGGGCGGAGGAGATGGGGCCCGTGCTGACAACCTCTTTGGAAACATGTCACACAAGTGTATGCTGTTGGCATCAATATTGCTGGGCGACCACACTAATGTTAATAATACGGGGTTATCAGCTAAGTGCAAAACGGTTTGAGCTTCCTGACACCCACTGGCTTTAAGTTAACTTAGAAACCTTTCAGCTGATCCTCCCGCAAGCAGACATTTCTCAGAGAAGGGGCCCCCCTAGGGGCACCGGGGAGGGTACGCTCTCCTGTGTCACTGACTGAAGCAGCCTGGAGCGCTCCCGGCCTAGTTCAGTTCTGCCAGGGGGGTTCTACATTTAGATATCCACACAGGCAGCTTGTATTTTTATCATTCTCTGAGAAATTGGTGGTTGTGGCTGGCATTTGGAAACATTTTTTGCTTTGCAACTCAGTATATAATAACATAGTCTGAAATTTTATGTCAGATTTAATTAGAAACAAATTTCATACCACGTTCATCTACTTGATCTCGCCCCCGGACTCCCACTGGTGTATTATGTCATAGAGCTTTTTCTCAAGGGCAGCCAAAACCTCCCAACACAGCGGACGCAGAGAACGCAGGCTCTGGAGTTGGACAAACCTGCTTGAGCCCAGCTTTAACTCTACATGCCATGCCTTCGGCAGGCCACTTTGCCATGCCGGCCTTCATTTGCCTGTCTGTAAAATGGGCACGTCCCTCTGAGAGCCCATGAGGAATAATGGTCATCTGTGCAATGCACCCAGCCAAGTGCCTGGCCCATAGTAAGCTCAACAGATAACAAAAACTACTTTTGAAAATAAATATTAACCATTTATGCCATCATGCATACTTTCCATCTCCCAGGCGACCTCCACCTTAAGATGTTCTGTTCCCTATTAGACCAGGTGACGGCCATGTGTCCTGGTGGAAGCTCGGGAGACGTGGCCCCTGCCTGCTCCCTTAGTGTGACCCACACCTGGGGCTGCTAGAAGCAGGGTGGTCTGAGTGCATCTCTGCAGGTGACAGGCGACTCAGGACCTGAGGCTTCTCTCGTAAAATGTGCCTTCTCTGAGGAGCTGCTGTGCTCCAGGGCAGACCCTGCAGGGAAAGCGCCGAGGGCTGCTTCCACCTGGAGCACTTCGCTTCTCCAAGCAGGCCTCGGATTGTGTGCCTGTGTGTGCGTGCATGTGCATGCGTGTGTTATGTGGTTTGTGTAGTGTGTGTGTGCGTGTGATATGAGTGATAGTGTGTGTGGTGCATATTTGGGTGCAGTGTGTGGTATGCTCGTTGTGTGTGGTGTGGTGTACGTACCTGTGCTGTGTGTGTCCGTGGTGTGGTGTGCACGTGGTATGTGCGGGGTGTGGTGTGTGTGTGTGCGTGAGCGCAGGCGTGCTGTTCCTGGCTTTGTAAAGCAGGGGCACTTCCTGCCTGTGCTGCTGCGTGCCCGTGCACAGCCGCCGCACGCAGGCGCCAGCCAGCCTTGCTGGAGGGCCTCGGTCCCGGCACCAGTGCCTTCTGGATCTCAGAGCAGCATCTCAGGGAGACGTAAGGCCTCGCCCTGCGGTGGCAGGATGCCAGCAGCATCCTTCTTCAAAGCAAACCAGCATTTCCTGAGCTCCACAATCAGAGACCCACCCTTTCCTGGCCTGAATGTTTACTCCTTTTCCTGGTGTCCGGGACTTAAGCCGAGCTCTATGCCACTTACTCAGTAGCAGCCTGGGTCGCACCACTGCTCGCAGTGGCCGGCGGGCTCCGCCGGGCAGATTGAGGCAGGGTCCTCACATGAACCTGGCCTCGTTCTTGCCTGGTCCCCCGCAGGTCCTCCCAAGTAAACTTCGACAGGTCTGTCTGGGATCAACTGAGCCTTTTGTGAATGGCGTTTCCATCCCCAGAGTGTCATTTGCAGTGCGAAGGGCCTTACAGACCAACAGCTAGAATATTCCACATCCAATTTCCTCTAGTTGGGCACCCAGTTAATTTGCTGCATCGGCAGATTAACTGTCAACCCCAGGACAGACATCTGCGATTAGACACCCAGCAGGGGGCTGCCTCTCATCTCCTGCCCTTGGTGGGTTTTGATCCACTGTTACTTTCAAGGCAGAAAAACAGATCGCATAGAGCAGTTTGGAAATGAAGACTCCAGAACCAAACGCACGCGTCTGACAAGCCGTGCCCTGCTCCTCCGTTAATTCCAAGCTGTGCGCTTTGTGCTCCTGCCTAACAGAGCCTGTGTGCACAAGCCCACAGCTAGAGACACCGTCTGAAGCCCAGAGTTTGGCATCAGATGGGGCTTGGCCTCGTCCCATTCCGTGTGACACAGGAAGCCATGATTTTGCTCACTGTGAGACAGATTAATTTGGCTCCAGGCTGAAACTGTTTTATAGGTGCTTATACAGTCCGAGGATGTCACTGCTGAATCCGGAGCTGGAAAGTCACAGGCACAAAATCATAGCTACGCTAACCCCAGCACTCAAACCTTCTGCACCAGGACTGAGGGGAGGGTGCTTCTCTTCTTTCCCCTGGCAAAGCCTTTTGGTTTCTTCTGACCCCTCCTGTCTTCCTCCTCACCTCCCTGGCTTCTTAACACCCCGACTGGTGACTGTCTCGGAAAGAAGGAGAACGGGAGAGATGTGGCTTGCTTTGCTGGGTGCCGTCAAGGAAATATTTAAAATGGGACATGCTGGGTTGTGCTTATGGAAGAGGCCTTCACAGCTCGAACTGGAATTTCCCTGGGTCCTGAGGTTTCGCGATGATCCCCCTGGAGCTGCGGCGGTGTGGGATTCAGGGCGCCCCGGGGGACGCAGTTACCAGAATGCTGCGAGGAATCTCGGCACAGCACATTTTTCCCTTTTAATTTGCTCTCTGGCAAATTGCACACTGGAGCTGCAGCGAGACTCTCGGGGGTGTCTCCTGTCTCACGTATGTCACCTGCCGTGTGACTGCTTCACTCTTCAGTTGTGTCAAACGGCCCCGGGACTTGAGGTTCCCCCACACATCTCATCTGTGAGGGGTGGGTGCTCATTGCTCTTAAAATGGTACACAGAGGTTGGGACAGATGAAAAGACCTGTCCTGAGTGTGAGCACGGTGGCTCCTGTCATCGATGGCATCCTGTCATGGGGTCCGCCAAAGGCAGTGTCTCTTCACCTCAAGCCTTGACCGTTTAATGTCACTTTGTGGATGGTGCGACTTATGCCTGGACCTCTCCTAGCTAATGTACTCTGGCACTGCCACGCTAAGCACTGTGCCGCGCAGTTTGTGTCTGCTTTCTCATTTAATCTTCAAACAATCCCATAAACAGGTACTGCTATTACCCCATTTTTCGGACAAAAACACTGAGGCTCAGAGAGATCAAGTACCTTGCCTAAAGTCACACAGCTAGTTAACCACAAGCTGGAGCCCAAGGTAGGTCTGTGTCCAGAACTAGAGTATTCTACTTCCTCCTAGGACTGCAAGACCCAAGAGTAAGCGTTGGCTTTGAGGACGGAGAGCTGACCGGGCTGGCCGCAGCCCTCTGTGCGCCTTCACTGGGATGACGTGTCTGACCACACTGGGCAGGGAGTCTTGCTGGTGGGCTTTGTCCCTGGCCACAGCTGGCCTGCAGGGCGCCCCGAACCCCCCTGAGACCGTGTACAAGATGATGTGGGTGTGTGTGGTGTGCGGGTTTTTTTATTTTTTCTGAAGTGATTGCATCACTTCAGCAACTCTTAAAGGGTTCATAACAATGTGGCATTGTGACATAGGGTGACAACATCGTCTGCCCCTCCTGTGGGCTTTCTCTTGACACATCCCTCCTCATGGCTACTGGGCCCATTTTGTTAAATCATTAGGACGCCAATCCCGGGTCCCCTGGGTGGTCACGTGAGGTGAGTGGACCATGAAGGCAAGCGCACCGGCTCTCAGAGGGCAGACCGGTCTGGCTACCTCATCCCGTCTGACATGCCTCCAAAACTCTGGGCCTTGTCTGAGTGGAGACATTGGGCACCAAGGGCAAAAAGGCTCCTCGCAGCCTGTTAAGAGGGCATTGACTATAAGGTGTGAGGGTCTAGTCTTTCTGGTGAGCCCACGTATCAGCTGAGCCCGGCGTCCCGGCCACCCCCTGCTGGACTCTAACTGGGAGCTTGATTTTTTTTTTTTTTTTTTTGAGACAGGGTCTTGCTCTGTCACCCTGGATAGAGTGCAGTGGCATCATCGTAGCTCACTGCAACCTCAAACTCCTGGGCTCAAGCGATCCTCCTGCCTCAGCCTCCTACGTAGCTGGGACTACAGGTGCGCATCACCAGGATGGGCTAGTTTTTCTATTTTTGGTAGAGCCAAGGGTGTTGATCTTGCTCGGGTTGGTCTCGAACTCCTGGCCTCAAGCAATCTTCCCAACTCGGTGTCCCAAAGTGCTAGGGTTACAGGCGTGCGCCACTGTGCCCAGCCTGCTGGAAGCATCATTTTGAATCCCAGGGGGCTCTTGCCCGTGTTTCAGGCAGGGCCTCGGACTTGGGGGCCTGCGGTGACAAGGCTAACACCGCCCTGCTGTGTGGACAGAAGGTGGAGAGGGTTTTCGTTTTCTCCTGAAGTGAGAGCTAAAAGATGAATTCCCACGTGGAGCTGGCCTCAGCAGCATCTCTTCAGGCAGAATGAGGGGTCCAGAGATGAAAGCCCCGAACGCCAGATGTTCCGAGTTAGAAATGATTTTCTTCTGAACAGAGCTCGTGTCAGACACGAAGCTCCCTGAACCACACACGGTCACAGGCACCCTGGAACCAAGTGACCGCGGTCCAAGTTAAGAGGAGGCTTGACTAAGACCTGGACATTCACTTCCCAAGGTCTCTTTTCCCAGAACTATCCAGAAAGTCGTCGAACCTACCATCAATGTTTCCATTTATCTTTGGTTGAGAAGAACCCGCCTTAATCGTTGGGAGCAAAGTTCTTTGTACCCTTCTTCTCGCTCTCCCATTCCCACCCACCCTGACAGTGGCCTTCCTGTGGCAGATTAAGGCCACCTCTCAACAATTACCAAAATAAGGAGGATTTCATTCTTTTGCTTAAGTTGTCCGGTTGTACCCGAAGCCGGCTGAGAGCTGAGTCTCTGCAGCATCTGGTTAACAATGGGTAAATGGACTGAAAGTCCTCTGGTGGCCTGGAGTAGCAGGGACATTAAGAATTAATTTTAGCCTTAGCTGCCTAAAATCTTTGCCAGAGCAAGGCAGTCGAAGGCAAATTAATAAAGGATTTGAACCCTTGTTCACACCTGGAAATGGCTCCTGAGGGGGGCCAGGAGGTGGCCTGACTCCCGCCCAGCCGCGTGGCCAGGGGCCACTGGGGGCTGCCGACTGTTGGGACAGAGCAGAAAAATATCCCTAGAAGTCGTCTGATCTTGAAAGAATTCCTTCCTCTAATCACAAGTTTTAAAATTTATAAAGAATAGAATATAGTCGTTTGTGACAACCCGGACGGACCCAGAGGTCGTTGCGCTAAGTGAAGTAAGCCGTCGCAAGAGGACAAAACCGCGTGCTCTTTGCGGCGGAATCTGAATCAGCTGAACTCCGAGGGGCAGAGAGAGCAGTGGCGGTTGTGGCGGGCTGGGGGCTGGGATTGGGGAGACGCTGGTCAAAGGATACGTTTCCGTCAGACAGAAGGAGTCAGGCCAGATGGCTATTGCACAACGTGGGGACTACAGCTAATAACAATGTACTGGGGGCTGGCACTGTGGCTCCCGCCAGTAATCCTAGCTCTCTGGGAGGCCGAGGCGGGCGGATTGTTTGAGCTCAGGAGTTTGAGACCAGCCTGAGCAAGAGCGAGACCCCGTCTCTACTAAAAATAGAAAGAAATTAATCGGACAACTAAAAATACATAGAAAAAATTAGCCGGGCATGGTGGCGCATACCTGTAGTCCCAGCTACTTGGGAGGCTGAGGCAGGAGGATCGCTTTAGCCAAGGAGTTTGAGGTTGCTGTGAGCTAAGATGACGCCACGGCACTCTAGCCTGGGCAACACAGTGAGACTCTGTCTCAAAAAAAAACAAAAAAAAAAAAACAAAAAAAAAAACAATGTACTGGATGCTGGACAATTGCAAAGAGAGTAGATTTAAGTGTCTTCATCCTAAGAAAATCAGTATGTGAGGTGCTGGCATGTTAATCAGCTTGATTTAATCACTTTACAATACATGCATCTATTAATATCAAAACATCGCATCGTGTACCATGATACAGGGTGTCCCAGGAGTCTGCATACAA
>CAUYSK010000830.1:0-11331 GCA_963575035.1 Avahi laniger
TCTTGGTCAGGGAAAGAGCTTCAGAAGCAACACAAATACTTTATCCTAACACATAATCAATCAGATTGATGCACTTTTCTTCACAGAGATTGGTGCGTATCTCAAATTATTTAACCTGTTTGGGATTCAGTTGTCCCATCTAGGGACAAGATGCTAATGGTTCCTCTTAAGCCCCCTGGCTCGTGAAGCCAGGACTCAAAGAATATCCCACAAACTCTCCAGAGATCGAGTCTGCCTCCATACTGGTTATGAGACTGTCTATCCAGTTTCTACTGGGTTGAAGGTAATATGATTTAGGAGGAACCCCTGTGTGGGGTTATGGAGCCCAGAGCTCTGCTGGGAACAGGCTCTGGAACATTAACTTAACCACCTACTGTACCCCTCTCTACAGCCCCCCGTGACCTTGGCTGTTTGAGTCATTACTGTGTAACAGGTAGGATTTCAGGTGTGGCATACGATAGGGTCGTACACACGCGCCCACACACATTCCCTTTTTCACACATGTCCACACCCACCCACACAGTTGATAGGCTGATGCATGATGCTCCTATTAACATATTAAATGCCATGTGAGTTGTATTTAACTCACACTAGTTTTTAGCCTGGGGCCTCGTGAAGCAGAACCTGGGCAAATCCTGCAGATGGTTCATGAAAATCTTACTTGTTGATGTTCTTACTGTTACAATTAATATTGACAATTCTAAAAATGTGGACTAAATGAATAGAAGTCAATAAATTTCATTTTTCATTAAATTTTTCATTAAATTAGAAAGAATCATTTTGTTTTTGAAGTTTTTATTCTATTTTTGTAATAAAACACTGTAGTCCCAAGGAAAAACATTTTTTTTCCTAGTGTGGCAGTTAACGTGTTAAACAAGCAACGGTGGTTCACCACAGACTGTGAGACGCCATTGTCTCCTGGCAATTGAAAGCAACTCTTGCTTCCAAAACACACAGTAGGAAGGGGATCAAGACATGAAAATCCAATGAGGGATTTTTTTCCCTACTATTTTCAAATATTAGGCTGAACTCTTTCAAACTTCTCTGGGTAGACCCCACCTTCTATACTGTATCTCCCTGTATTATCTCTCTAGCCAGCATAGATGGGCAGTTCTTCTTAACATGGAAGCTCTTATGGTCTTTAAAAAACAAACAAAAACAGGCTAGAAACATGCTCTCCTGTCCCTAACCAAGCACTGGCGACTGTGCGAGAGAGCGAGCGGCTCGGTGGCACCCGACTGACCTGTGCTGCTCTAGAGGAGTCCAGCAGCTGGGGCAGGGAGTGCTTCCGGCCGTCTCGGGAGACCTCCAGCATCCGGGCCCGGGGGTCCCCATTCCGCACCATCAGCTCATTATATTCTTCAACAGACTCTAGGCGGTGTACACCCCCTTGACAAAAAAGGGGAAAAACATGGTTCTATGGCATGAAAAACATCTTAGGCGCATCCATAGGCACAAACTTGTTGCATTTACACCCACCTTCATGGTTTTCAGAAGGCCCAGCATCCAACACACTCAAACACCAAGCTCACCACCTTCCACCACCAAGGTCTGCACGAGCTGGTTATGTGTGGAGGCCGTTAATGCCAGGCTACAAAAAACTGCCAGTTTTTGAAGTGACCAGACTGGATAAAGGGGTATGTTTATGTTTGATCCAAGTAAGATGTAGCTGTGGTGGATAAGGCAATCAACAGCATCGAGAAGGCTGTAAGTAGATGGTTTTCTAGTGATGAAGGAAGATCACTTTGAAGTTGGTGGTTCCATTATAGGGGCAGATGTTTTCCACATCTAGTAATGACTTTTTAAATAAATTTTTTTTATTAAAATCTAACAACTTACAGCAATATGCACAAATCATTAAGTGTATAGTTCAATGAAATTTCACAAAGAAAACATACCAATAACCAACACCCAGATCAAGAAATAGAATATTAACCTGAACCTCAAAGCCCCCTTTGTGCCACTAACCATCCCTCACACAAGGGTAACCGTTATGCTGACTTCTAACATCACGGATCACTTTTGTCTGTTTTTGAACTTTATATAAATGAATGCATATGATCTGTACTTTATTTTATGCCCAGTTCCTTATTCTTAGCATTTGTTTGCAAGATTGAACCATGTTGTTGTATGCCAATAGTTTGTTCATCTCCATTCTGTATATTTCATCGTATAAACATACTACAATTTGTTTATGTATTTTATTGTTCATGGACATTTGGCTGGCTTCCAGTTTTAGATCAAGAGCAAAAGTCTGCAAACTTTTTTTTTTTTTTTTTTTTTGAGACAGAGTCTCACTCTGTTGCCCAAGGCAAGTGCTGTGGCGTCAGCCTAGCTCACAGCAACCTCCGACTCCTGGGCTCAAGCGATCCTCCTGCCTCAGCATTCTGAGTAGCTGGGACTACAGGCATGCGCCACCATGCCCGGCTAATTTTTTTCTATATATTTTTAGTTGTCCAATTAATTTCTTTTTATTTTTTAGTAGAGACGGGGTCTCGCTCTTGCTCAGGCTGGTCTCGAACTCCTGAGCTCAAACAATCCGCCCGCCTCGGCCTCCCAGAGTGCTAGGATTTCAGGTGCGAGCCACCGCGCCCAGCCGTCTGCAAACTTTTTTGATAAAGGCCAGATAGTACATGTTTTTGGCTTTGTGGGCCACAAATGTTGTCTGTCGCATATCCTTCTTTTTTTTTTAACCAACCCACTAAAAATGTAAAAAGCATTTCCAGCTCATGGGCCATATAAATACAGCTGTGGGCTGTAGTTTTCTGACCCCTGATCTAGAATATATTGTTATTAAATATTCTCGCACATGTCATTTCTGTTGGATCATGCCTAGGGTGGAGTCACTGGGTGACAGGTATGCATCCACCTTTACCCATGTTGTATCACAAGCTTCTGTGAGTTCTGGCTTCTCCTCATCCTTGTTATGCTTGGCAGTGTCAGTCTTCTGGTGGATATATAAGAATCTCATGTGTTTTTTATCTTGCATTTCACTGATGACTAATGAGATTGAGCTTCTTTACATATAGTCATTGGCTGTTTTCCTTTTGTAAAGTTGTAAAGTACCTGTGCAAGTCTTTTGCCCATTTTAAATTGGATTTGTCTTTTTAGTATTGATTTATAGTAGTTTTAATTTGTTTTTACTATAGCTTGGATATAGGTCCCCTGTGGAATCTACAGATTTTAAATACTTTCTCCATGTCTGTGTCTTGCCTTTTCATTGTCTTAACAGTATATCTGGATGAAAAAAAGTTCATAATTTTAATGTATAATATGTCATTTTTTTTTATTTTGTGGCTGGTACTTTTGTGTCTTGTTTAAGAAACTTTTGTACTAACAATTTTTAAAGACTATCAATATCTGATCTATGTTATATGCTATTTTAAAATAAAATAATTTAAGGAACTTTAATCTTAAATGATGTATCATTTATATCATATACTGTTTGCATTATACACAATATATTTGTCTATATGCATGTGTATATATGTATATATGTTTATGTATATATCTATACAAACATATAGGTTCTGCAGAATATCAAGTTCTCCTGCATAAAGTAGTATTTCATTTGATGACCTAAAATTTCAGTTTATCTAAATATTTCTCTGATAGATTTTTACAAACAAGATAATTCTGTACTCTTTCAAAAATAATATATTGATGAGTCTTAAAAAGTGATAAAAAGAATGTTGATACAGTTATAATGAATGTCACTAAATATTTGTTTTTGAAAAAGCTAAATATTAACTTTGCAATACAGGTTTTTAAACATGAAATTCCTTTGCAAGTAAGAAAAATTTTGCATTTAAAAAGATCATAAACCTAAGGCATTAACATACATAGATCAGAAGTACCAAAATTAAAAGGGAACTCTGTTCACAAAAAAGGAGGTATGAAATAAGGAAAATTCAGGATGGAATATCAGAAAAATATTCCACGAAATGACAAGTGATGTTGCTTTAGTCATTTTGGAGCCAGAATGGGCAAAACCTTAGTGGAAATGGCTGGAATCTCTACAGAAACTCTTTGATAATTCATGACTTAATACTAACTCATGAACAGATTAGTCTCTCTTGGCATATGAACTCATCTGAAAAAGACTTACTAGAAGAAAATTCCTTTTGAGGTGACAGGGAGGCACTGTCATCGACAGAAGAAAAACCACATACAGAAGTGTCTATGGTTAATATACTGATAGGTGAATACCAGAGTGACTCATTTAAAGAAAATAGGAAATAAATATCCAAATTTACAGAACAAATTAGGAGCTGATAACACTAAAGTCTCTTTTATGCAAATGTCTTTAGAATGAATATATTTCACAGCACCGAATGAAGGCTGAATTCCTTAAGCCTGTTTAATGTGTTTCCAAATTATGTTTCTAGTCTTATCTCCCACTTCCACGCTCTACGAATTTGTTGTTCGATCCTCATAATTCTCAAAGGGGAGGATCTGTCCTCTTCTTCCCTCCTTTCCCAAATGGGGCACGTGTGTGAGTCACATGAAGCTTCACCCATCATCTCCCACCCCAAGATTCTGCTATGTCCTTTCTCCTAATCACACTGCAAGCTCTGCTGGATTGAATCATTGTGACTGTCAGATTATACTGGATCTTTCAAGTGGCTGAGGAGGAAAAACAGTTGCCAAAAACTTTTCTAAATAATTTATTCCCATTTTCCCTCAACATCTCTCATTCATTTTGTTCCAAGTCTAGACCATTGCTCCTCCCATCTTCTATTTTACCAAATCCTGCCAATATCCTGGCCCTCGTTTACCAAGCATCCTCTGGACGCCTCCCCTGAGCACCACATCACAGAGAGACCTCCAGTCTTCGTACCTCTCGTGTGTGCCTTGCAGTGGCCGTCACTGTGGTATGTGTGTGTGCCCTTCCCTGGGACTACTCCTTCTCAAGGAGGCCTTCCTATCTGAACCCATTCAAACATCTTCCCCTCTTGAGAGGGAGAGAGGCAAGAACAATAAGGATAAAAATGACAATAACAGTGGCAGCCACCGCGTAGTGAGGGCCCATTGCTGCCACACTCTGGAGTGGCAGTGCTGTGTGCATTTTCTTAACTCAGTTGTTCTACAAGGCACGGCATGTAGAAGGCACTCGCATTCGCTGGCAGAATAAACATGCATTATTTTATAATCCTCATGTTACAGATGAAGAAACTGAGACCCAGAGAAGTCACTTGTCCCAGGTCCTGCAACCAGACGTGGTAGAACTGGGAAGTGAACTCAGTTCTACCCAATTCATGCATGTTCCTCCTCCCCTATGCTACATGGCCTTGTTATGGCCTTGGACGTCTGGGAAGGACGCGGGGGAGAGGGTGGCATCCATCTGTGCAAACAGTGGCCAGCACACATGATTCTGTCGAATGTGCTACTCATTCTAAATGAATATTATGGACAGAGTGAGAAAAATCGGGCATCTGGAAGGTCCTCCAGCTGTATCCATAAAGCCCCAGATTGGGGAACAGAAGTCCTTTCAAGATCCCCAGGAAGCCAAAGGGTGGTGGGGGGAAGAACTGTCTGGGAGGCAGATTTTTTTCCTGGCACTGCCTGAGTGACCTTTGGGATTCTCTTAACTTCTCTGGTATCATCCATAAAATGAGGAATGTGACCACGCTGGTTTCAGAGGTCTCCATATTTCCTCAGAGCTCTGGAAACCTCCCCAGGAACCCAACTGTAAGGTGCTGAATCACTCTGCCAAGACAGCTGACCCAGAGGCCTCCTCTGTGCCCTGCGACTCCCCGACCCTAACACACGCAAGACTTCAGCATATCTCTCAGCTGGTCCTCGGGGCTGGCGGGGAGCTGGTCACTGTTCCCACGAGAGCCTTCACCACGTCTCCCTTCGGATTTCTCCTCAGCTGCTGGCCATCACCACTTCTTTCTGTCACAAGCCCACGTTCTAACACTTGTGCAGATGTAACACTGCCTAATTATTCTGAGTCGTAAGTATAATTGATTTTGTTAACCAGGTTTTTAAAAAAAGATGTATTTCATGTTCCTTTACCTGCCATCTTCCTGAGAATAAACTCAGTAGCGGGCCGAGCAACGAGGAAGGGAGATGCTCTTGGTTGGCAGCACAGCCACACTGTCCCCACTGATTTGGGTGGCAGGAAGGGGAAACGGACCCTTTTTTTGGATGTTAGCGCACTTTTCATTGTGCTAGATGCTTTAATATGCATTAAAAAAAAATCCGTTCAACCTTTCAAAGTCAGTTCCTACCAGCCCTCAGTTGTAAGGTAACTCAAGAGCTGAGGAGGGAGCCTGGTTCTGCCAGGCTGCAAAATGCTCCCTTTTCCTGCTGTCCCAGGTGTCTGTCGCAGTGGGAGCCAAGGCTGACTTTGCCACTAGGCCAGCAAGCACGGTGCTGACGGCCCATGCCACTTCCAGGGACCCACAAAAAATGGTTCCATTTTAATTTCTTTTTAAATGCAAAAAAAGAGAGAGAACATAATAGTAACAGATACTAATGAATCCAGCCTGTATCTTTTTACCAACACAGCCATGAAATATAATTTTCAATTTTTTTTATGGAGGAAAAGGCCCAAGTGCCTAGAATGGTGCCTTTCATAATGACCCGCGAAAGCAAACGCACCTCCTGCGCTCAGCCTCCGCTCTCAACACTGACTTTCTGTCTCAGGGCATAGGCTACGACTTCAAGGAAATGCCCAGATGTAGAATCTATTCATTCCCAAAGCTGCAACTCCATCTTATCTTTTTCCTGCTTGGTTGAGATGCAGATTCGATATTAGATAAATGGCCCTTTGCCACTTGTTCTGGCAGACTGAAGGTTTTGGGGAGAGGAGTATTTGCTGGGGGAGATGGGCTGTCGGGGAGATGGCCCACTGAAAGGGTCACCTGAAATCCTACTGAAGCAAATGAACCGAACACAGGAAATTTAAGTTTTAGCACACAGAGCTGTTGACATTCACTTTGTTATGACTCCAATAAAAATATTCACGTGGGTAGCCAGGCTGAATGCAGTCATTACGCCTGGGGCATGCACCGTCTAAGCGAAAAACAATTTTGAGGTTTCAAGGGAAAAAAGGGCTCATCCCGTAAATGGCATTAGCTCCTCACTCCTGAGGCTGGAAGCTCATTTTCAGGCAGGCTGCGTCAGGCAGAGAGTTCCCACTTACCCGAGAGACGACTCTTGAGCTTTGTTTTACTGCTGCCCTGTTTGGGACTTTCCACATTCCCCTTGGAGTCGTCAGTGCCATGTAAATCTTGGGGCTCATCTGTCCCAGGCATCTGGAATGCAGAGAGCACAGAGCTGAGAGAGGCTGGCCCTGCCTTGACTTACGCTTTCCCCTCCAAGAAGTTATCTCGAGGCCCAAGGAGCAGCAGTACAGGTGTCATGTGAGGAAAAGGTTCACGGGATCTAAGCGCAGCCCTTCAGATGAGCTGATTCAGACGGCCTCACGTTGGCATGTTCCTCCTCAGCACGTACCTCACCTTGCGGCACAGAACCAGGGATGTTTCAAACTGGAAAGGGTCCCTGAGGCCACTTTACCTCTCATTGTATGTTTGAGGAAACTTGCTGGTCAAAGTTCCCAGGTGGTCGCCCAGTGGTCAACGGTAAAGCCACAGCTAGAGCCCAGGCCTTTAACTCGTGGGCCAGTGCTTTTGACTATAATGCAAATAGCAACAAACGTGAAAGCAGAAGTTTAAAGGCAAATCTAAGGTTTGTTTTTTTTTTTTTTTTTTTTAGACAGAGTCTCACTCTTTTGCCCGGGCTCGAGTGCTGTGGCGTCAGCCTAGCTCAAAGCAACCTGAAACTCCTGGGCTCAAGCAATCCTTCTGCCTCAGCCTCCTAAGTAGCTGGAACTAGAGGCATGCACCACCATGTCCGGCTAATTTTTTCTACATATTTTTAGTTGTCCAACTAATTTCTTTGTATTTTTAGTAGAGATGGGATCTTGCTCTTGCTCAGGCTGGTCTCTACCTCCTGAGTTCAAATGATCCACCCGCCTCAGCCTCCCAGTGTGCTAGGATTACAGGCATGAGCCACGACGCCGGCCACTACTTTCAGTTTTTTGAGGAACCTCCATACTGTTTTCCATAGTGATTGCACTAATTTGCATTCCCACCAACAGTGTACGAGGTTTCTTCTTTCTTCACATCCTTGACAGCTTTTGTTATTGCCTGTCTTTTTGATAAAAGCCATTTTAACTGGGGTGAGATGATATCTCATTATAGCTTTGATTTACATTTCTCAGATGACTAGTGATGTTGAACATTTTTTCATATATCTCTTGGCCACTTGTATGTCTTCTTTTGAGAAATGCCTATTCAGATCCTTTGCCCATTTTTTAACCAGAGTATTTGATTTTTTCCTATTGAGTAATTGAAGCTCCTTAGATATTCTAGCTATTAATCCCTTGTCAGATGGGTAGTTTGAAAATATTTTCTTTCATTCTGTGGGTTGTCTCTTTACTTTGTTAATTGTTCCTGGTGCTGTACAGAAGCTTTTTAGTTGTATGTGATCTCAATTGTCCAATTTTGCTTTGATTCCCTGTGCTTTGGAGATATTACTTAAGAAGTTATTACCCAGACCAATATACTGAAGTGTTTCCCCAGTGTTTCCTTTTAATAGTTTCACAGTCTCAGGTCTTTGATTTAAGTCTTTATCCATTTTGATTGATTTTTGTATATCGTGAGAGATATACAAGTTTTATTCTTCTGCATATGTATATCCAGTTTTCCCAGCACCATCTATTGAAGAGACTGTCCTTTCCCCACTGTATATTCTTGGTGCTTTTGTCAAAGATAAGTTTGTTGTAGATGTGTGGATTTATTTCTGGGTTCTCTATTCTGTCCCATTAGTCCACGTGTTGGCTTTTACATCAGTACCATGCTCCTTTAATTATTACAGGTCTGTAATTTGAAGTCAGATAGTGTGATTTTTCCAGTTATATTTCTTTTGCTCAGAATAGCTTTGGATATTCTGGGTCTTCTGTAGTTCCATATAAATTTTAGGATTATTTTTGTCAAGGCATGTTGGTTCATGCCTATAATTCTAGCACTTTGGGAGACTAAAGTGGGAGAATTACTTGAGCCCAGTAGTTTGAGATTAGCCTGAGCAAGACTGAAACCTAGTCTCTGCAAAAAAAAATAGAAAAAGTAGTGGGGTCTGGTGGCACATGCCTATAGTTCCAGCTACTTGGGAAGCTGAGACTGGAGGATCGCTCAAGCCTAGGAGCTTGAGGCTGCAGTGAGCTATGATAATGCCAGTGCACTCCAGCCCAGGCAACAGAGCAAGACCCTAGCTCAAAAAAAAAAAAAAAAAGAAAAAAATTAGGATTATTTTTTTCTATTTCTGTGAGGAATGTCGTTGGTATTTTGATGGGGATTGCATCAAATCTATAGATTGCTTTGGGTAGTATGGACATTTTAGCAATACTGATTCTTCCAATCCACGAGCATATTTCCATTTTTTGTGTCCTCTTCAATTTCTTTCATCAGTGTTTCACAGTTTTTGTTATAGAGACCTTTTACTTGTTTGGAAATGTTTATTCCTAGGTATTCTATTTTACTTATAGCTATTGTAAATGGGATTACTTTCTTGGTTTCTCGTTCAGATGGTTTGCGCTCGGCATATAAAAATGCTACTGATTTTTGTATGTTGATTTTGCATCCTACAACTTTACTGAATTTATCCGTTCTAATAGTTTATTTGTGCAGACTTTAGTTTTCTCTTGATAAAAGATCATCTGCAAACAAGGATGATTTGATTTCTTCCTTTCTAACTTGGGTGCCCTTTGCCTCTTTCTCTTGTCTGATTGCTCTAGCTAGAACTTCCAGCACTGTGTGAAATAACAGCAGTGAAATCGTGCATCCTTGTCTTGTTCTACATCTTAATAGGAAAGGTTTTCAGTTTATCCCCATTCAGTATGATACTAGCTGTGGGTTTGTCATATACAGCTTTTTTTATGTTGAGGTAAATTCATTCTATACCCAGTTTTTTGAGAGTTTTTATCGTGAAGAGATGCGGAATTGTATCAAATGCTTTTTCAGCTTCAATTGAAATGACCATATGATTCTTCTTCCTGTTATTCTGTTGATATGATGAATCACATTGATTGATATGCATATGTTGAACTATTCTTGCATCCCTGGGATGAATCCCACTTTATCATAATGAATAATCTTTCTGATGCATTGTTGAATTCAATTTGCTAGTATTTTGTTGAGGATTTTTGCATCTATGTTCAGAGATATTGGCCTGTAGTGTTCTTTTGTTGTTGCATCTTTGTCTAATTTTTGGTATGAGGGTGATATAAGCCTCACAGAATGAGTTTGGAAGTAGTCTTTCCTCCTTTTTTTTTTTTTTTTTTTGAATAGTTCAAGTGAGATTGGCATGAGTTCCTTGAATTCTTGGTAGAATTCAGCAATGAAGCCATTGGGTCCTGGGATTTTATTTGATGTACAACTTTTTATTATTGCTTCTATCACATTAGTTGTTATTGGTTTATTCAGCTTGTGGATTTCTTCTTCGTTTGTCTTGGAAGGTTGTATGTGTCTAGGAATTTTTCCGTTTCTTCTAGGTTGTCAAATTTGTCAGCATATAGTTACTCACAGTAGTCTCTAACGATCATTTGGATTTCTGCAGCATCAGTTGTAATATCTCTTTTTTCATTTTTGATTTTATTTATTTAGATCGTCTCTCTTTTTTTCTTACGGTAGCTAAAGGTTTGTCAATTTTGTTTATCTTTTCAAAAAACTGACTTTTCATTTCTTTGATCTTTTTAATTATGTTTCTGTTTCAATTTCATTTATTTCAGCTCTACTCTTTATAATTTCTTTTCTTCTACTAATTTTGATTTTGGTTTGCTCTTATTTTTCTAGTTCTTTGAGATGTATCATTAGGTTGTTTATTTGAAACTTGTCTACTTTTTTGATATAGACACTTATTGCTATAAATTTTCCTCTTATTATTGCTTGTGTTGTATTCCACAGGTTTTGATATGTTGCATTTTCATTCTCACTTGTTTCGAGGAATTTTTTTATTTCCTTCTTAATCTCTTCATTGAGGAGCATGTTGTTTAATTTCATTTGTGTTGATAGTTTTCCGTGTTCTCTTTGTTACTGATTTCTAGTTTTATTCCATGTGGTCAGAGAGAATATTTGGTATGATTTCAATTTTTTTTTGAATTTTTTAAGACTTCTTTTGTGGACTAACATATGGTCTATCCTTGAGCATGATCCATGAGTTCAGGGAAAGACTGTGTATTCTGCAGCTGTTGGATAAAAGGTTCTGTAAATATCTATTAGGTCCATATTAGCTCCCATCTACAGTGCAGATTAAGTCCAATGT
>CAUYSK010000833.1:0-29692 GCA_963575035.1 Avahi laniger
TGTGCACCACCCAAATGATGGACATATTTGAAACTCGGACTTAGGGAGGGAGGTGGGGGCAAGGGCAACATATGTAACAGAAACATCTGTACCCCCATAATATGCTGAAATAAATAAAAAAAATGTATGTAAAAAAAAAAAAAGAAGATTAATGAAACAAAAAGTTGATTCTTCGAAAAGATAAACAAAATGAACAAACTTCTCACTAGATTAACCAGAAAAAAGAAAGGAACCTAATAAGCTTAATCAGAAATGAAAAAGGAGATATTACAACTGATACCACAGAAATATAAAATAACACCTGTGAATACTATAAAAATCTCTGTGTACATAAACTTGAAAATGTTGAGGCTATGAAAAAATTCCAGCAAACACACAACCTCTCAAGACTCAATCAGGAAGAAAGAATTCTTGGACTGACCAATTATGAGCAACAAAATCAAAGCAGCAATAAAAAATCTTCCAGCCAAAAAATAGTCCTGGACCAGATGGTTTCACCGTCACATTTTATCAGACCTACAAAAAAGAATTGGTACCCATATTGCAGAAATTATTTCATAACATTGAGAAGGAAGGAATACTGCCAAACTCATTCTCTAAAAACAGTATCACCTTGATATCAAAGCCAGGAAATGACACAACAAAAAAAGAAAACTATACACTAATAACTTTTATGAAAATAGATGCAAAAATCCTAAATAAAATTCTTACAAACTGAATCAGCAGCACATCAAAAAAAATAAATAAATAATCCAATAGGACCAAGTGGGCTTCATCCCAGGGATGCAAGGATGGTATAACATATGTAAATCCATAAATGTGATTCACCACATGAACAAAAGCAAAAACAAACTTAACTCCAGTGAGAATGGCCTTTATCAAAAAGTCCCAAAACAATAAATGTTGGCATGGATGTGGAGAAAAAGGAACACTTATGCACTGTTGGTGGGACTACATACTAGTACAACTTCTATGGAAAGCAGTATGGAGATATTTCAAAGAACTAAAAGTAGACCTACCATTTCATCCAGCAATTCCATTATTGGGTATTTAACAAAAGAAAAAAAAGTCATTTTTTCAAAAAGACAATTGAATTTGAATGTTTATTGCAGCACAATTCACAATCACAAAGACATGTAATCAACCTAAGTGCCCATTGATAGATTTGTGGATTAATAAAATGTGGTATATATATATATATATACCATAGAGTACTACTCAGCCATAAAAAATGGTGAACTAATATCTTTTGTAATAACCTGGATGGAACTGGACACCATTCTTCTAAGTGCAGTATCACAAGAATGGAAAATCAAACACCACGTGTACTACTAAATTGGAACTAATCTGTCAGCACTCACATGCACATATGGAAATAAAACTTAACAGAAATCAAGCAGGTGGGAGAGAGCAGGAGGGGATGGGTAAATACACACCTAACAGGTACAATGCACGCTATCTGGGTGATGGGCACACTTAAAACTTTTACTCAAACTTTACAAAAGCAATTCATATAACCAAAATGTTTGTACCCCCAAAATACTCTGAAATAAAAAAAAAAGATTGAGTTCTATGGCTCATATTTTTTTCTAACTAGCTTGTTTTTTGAATCTGTGAATATATAATGATCATCTGTTCTTTTCTAGATCCTTCTTCTTTGAATCTACGTGTATTAGATGACCACCTGCTGCAGTATTAAAATGAACGTCTCCTCTAAGCCCTTTCAGTGAATTGCTATAGAGTTCAGCTCTATAGTTACAACTTATAGACTAGAGCTGTAAAAGTCAATAATCAAGTCACCAAACACATAAGCTATTATGACTTGATTATTTATTTGCATGGCAAATAACTTGGATTTAAATATTTATGATTTTGCAGCCAGTTTAGGAATGTGGTCTTTCATATATTGGATAAAAATAATCAATGTAAAATAATGCCTCCCATCAAACTCCAGTCAAATTGAATGTTGAATAGCCTAACTGCATACACACCAGATTTTTCTCAAAAAATCAATTTTCCAACATAAAGCCTACATTTATAAATACTGAACAACCCAGTATTTGTTGTAGAACCACATTTACACGATACTGTGTAACACATTTCTGTCTCTGCACCTGTGTTTGTGATCTGCCCTCCATTTTGAATGCTCCGTCAGCTTTCAAGCCCTAGTGCAGATGGACAATGAAGCTTCTGGAATCTTCTCATGAGAGCTGACATTTTCTGCCTCTGAATTCATTTAGTCAAAAATACACAAGACACAATTATTGAGTACCTATTCTATCATATTCCCTGGAGCTCACAGTAGAAGAGATTTTTGCAAAACTACCCACAGGTATATGCAAGGTAGTACCAGAGCAGCTTATACACTGGAAGACAACATTAAGGTTACGGAAAAAAATTTGAAAAACAGTTCCAGAGAAGAGTAGGAGGTCAGAAAGAAAAAATTGATGCCACTGCTTTGTTCTTTAATCGCTGCATCTTTAATAAGACACTTTGAGAAGCATAGACTGTAAGAAAGCATAATTAATAAGCCTATGGAGAAAGGATAAGAATGACTTGTGTTAGCTGGCATACGACAGTACAAGTTTAATGAGGGGGCGGACATGATCAGGTTGGCGTTATAGACAGAGAACTCTCTGATGACAGTAGCGAGGATAGAACAGAGGAAGGCAAGGGCAAACAGAAGAAAGGAGAAACAGAAGGCTGTGGAAGTGATGTAGATTAGATACAAAGACAGTATTAAGAAATGAACAAGAGGGATACGTTCAAAAGACATTAAGGAGTGAATTCAACAGAACTTTATTGAATGTGATGATCAAGAGAGGAGGATGAGTCAATGATGATATCTAAGCCAGGAAGATCAAGTTAACGATGGCAGCCCTCACCTATTTAGGGAATTCAGCAGGCAGAATGGATTTTTGAGGTAAGAACAATTCAATTTGGGGTATGCTGAGTTTGAAGTACCAAGGGAACTTACCAGTAGAAGTGTCCATTCAACATTTAGATGTATAAGTCAGGAGATCAGGATAGTGATATGTGCTGAAGATGTTTTAAAGATATTTTAAAATATCTTTGTGAAATAAAAACACATTTCCAGAAAAACGCATAAAAATAAATATGCAGCTTAATGAATTATTATAAATTGTTATAAATTGTCACCATATAACTATGACCTAGGTAAAGAGACAGAAAGGACATTTCCAAATTCTAAGAAGCCACCTGTCTAATTACAACCAAGTCCCTCCATCCTAACACAAACACTATCTTGATTTTATGGTAATCGCTTTCTTGTTTTTCTATCTATTTTTAGCACCAAATTATATATTCTTAATCACTCTAGCTTAATTCTGCCTATTTTGACCTTTATATGAATGGAATTATGTGAGGGTGCATGCTTTTACGTCTGGTGTTTTGTCTTTAACATATTTGCAAAATGTATCCCTGTCGCTCTGCATGGCAGTAGTTTGCTTATTTACACTGGAATATAGTATTCACATCTATTTATTTCTTGTGGACATTTGAGTTGTTTTAAGTTTTTGGCTATTATGCATAAAGCTGCTGTGAACATATACTTATCCCCGGTAGACACTTCTGCTGGGTAAATAACTTGGAATGGAATTGCTAGATCAAGGGTTTGCATAGCATCCTCAACCTTAGTAGGAAATGTCCAAATAAGTTCTAAAGCCACTCTCCCACTTCCCACATCTACCAGCAGTAAATAAGAATTTCAGTTGTTTCACAATCTCACCACACGTGGTACTGGGTGCTTCTCTAATTTCAGCCATTCTAGTGTGTGTGTATGTGCAGGGGTATCACGTTGTCATTTCACTGATAAAGTTCAGCACTTTTCCATCTGAGTGTTAATTATTTAGATTTCCTCTTTTGTGGAAAGTCTGTTCCAGTATCTTGTCTATTTTTTCCACTGGGTTGTCTGTCTTTCTCTTACTGATTTATAGGAGATCTTTATATTTTCTGGATAAAAGCCCTTTGTTAGTTACATGTATTCTCACTTTATGGTTCATTTTTGGTTTTGTTTTGTTTTTACCCTTTCACATGGTGATTATCGATGGACAGAAGTTCTAATTTTATTGTATTACAACTACTAATTTTTTCCTATGGTTAGTGCTTCTTGTGTTTAGCTAAAAAATATAAAAGTTCTGTACCCCAAAGACAGAAGATATTCTTCTAAATTTTCCTCCATAAATTCGATTGTTTTGGCACTCCTGGTAAGGTCTCCAATTTACCTGAAATTGATTTTGCACATGGCTTGAGGTTGATAGCAAGTTTCTTTTTTTTTTTCACCATAGACATCCAATTGTTGCAGTATCATAAATTAAGTGTTCTGATGTGTAACTTGTTCTGGATTCTCTATTCTGTTCTATTTGACCATCTATCTTTTGACTAGTACTTTTCTATCTTAATTACTGTAGCTTTAAAACAAGTCTTTATATCTAGTAGAGCAAGTTCTCTTACTTTTTCAAGAGTGTATAGGCTATTTGGGGCCCTCTACTATTCCATATAAATAGAATAATCTTGCACACAGTCACACAAATCATTGGATTTTTATAAAGATCACAATGAATCTGTAGATAGATTTAGGAACATTTGGGAAGAATTGATAACTTTATTATATTGAGTCTTCCAATCCATGGACATGGAATACTTCTCCATTTACTTTGGTTTTCATTAATTTCTCCCCAAATTTTTTGTATAGAGGTCTTGTAACTCTTAGATTAGATTCATTCCTAGAAATTTGTTATTTTTTAATTGCAAGTAGCAACTTTTTAAATTTTCTCTATGTGTATATTTATTACTGTACATAACAAAACTAATTGCCTTTTATTTGATTGATCTATTGAGCAACCTTGTTAAACTGATTTTTTAATTTTAGTAATTTATCAGTATAATCTCAGATTTGTTACATGCAAAATCATATTATTAGCAGATATTGACAGTTTTATTTCCTATTTCTATTTGTACAACTTTTATTTGTTCTTCTTGCCTTCCTACACTGGGTAGACCTCTCAGGGTTAAGCCAAAGTGGCAAGAGTAAGTATTCTACCTTTATTCCCAATCTCAAATGGAAATTTTTTTCATGGATACCTATGCAAAATTCTAAACAAACTATGAATAAAGTGAACTCTCTAATATATCAAAAAGGGTACTACATCATGCCCAAATTGGATATTTCAGAAATGAAATTTATTGAGCAAGACTGCTTCTTAATACATCTTTTTAGTAATACCCTTGATTTTGCCATCCAGGTTTTGCTAGACTTATAAAGCTGCATAGGGAATGTTCCTTTTTCCCTAGGAGGTTTTGTGGACAATTTCTTCATTACCTGTTTGGTAGAATTTGCTAGAGAAGCCATATGAGTCTGAAGTTTTCTTTGTGGGAAAGTTTTTGTTTATGGCTTATGAAGTTATATGGCTTCATATCATTAATAATAATAGAACTATTTAGATTGTTTATTCTGTAGTAGCGTAGAAATTTTATTAGAATATTTAACTCCATTTAAATCTATCTTCCTTTTTGTTTCTTTGCTATAAATTTAATTCTTTTAATTTTATGTATTAAAAACTCTATAAGGAATTATTATTAATGTTTTCTAAATTCAACATTTGTTTGGAATTATCTACCTATTTATCATATTCCTTGTATTTCATTTCTTCCCACATTAAAAACTTCTATCTGGGACAATGTTCTTTTTGTTTGAAGAACAGCTTTTAATATTTCCTTCAATATTCACACCGATCTCTTAGTGAAAAATTCTGTTTTTACTGGAATAAAATTATCTATTTACCTTCATTCATACAGAATATATTTTCTTGAATATAGAATGCCAGATTGGCATTCTCACATTTAAGATATCAGTTGGTTTTACTGTGATGTAACTTGATGTGGCTGCTTTATTTTGCTTGTTTACTCATGTTTTCTTCTTGGGTTTAATTGAGGTTTTGAACCTGTGGCCTGAAGACTTTCATGTATTTTGGAAAATTCTCTTACATTATTATTTTGAACTTTTTGTTCTATCTTTTCTCCTTCTAAGACTCAAACTACACCTTTTACTTCATGCCTCTTTGTCTCAAATGCTCTTATTTTGTGTATTTTTCTATTCATTACTTTCATTATGCCCTATTCTGAATATTTTCTTCTGTTATACTTCCCACTTCACTAAGAAATTATGTAGCTGTGTTTAAATATGCTATTAATCTCATTAATTAAATTTTTAATTTCATACATTTTCAAAGTTCTAGAGTTTGTATTTGGTTTTCTTTCAATTTTATTGCATTACTTTTGATAATTTCTAGTTTTCTGAACAAATATTCTCTTACATTTTTTCTGGTTATAAATTAAAAGCATCACTATTTGAAAGTCTCTTACTGATAATTTCAATGTCTGAAGTTTTTGTGAGTCTATTTCTATTGTCCATTGCTTTGACTTTTTTATTCATCTTGTCTTGTCTGTTGATGTGCTTTGTTGTTTTTGATCGTGTACCAGATAATTTTTAAAAGTGTTTACAGAAATTTCGTGGGGCTTCACATAATGTTATCTGTCCCTAGATTTTTGTTAGTTTCTGCCAGATGCCTGGTGGCATCAGCAATCCTAAATCATCTTTGTCCAAATTCTAGAATTGAGATTTTTTCTACCATACAGATAACTATATTTCAAAAAAAAAAAGCTAAAATATAATAATGATGAAGAAAAGTCCATTGAATTTGGCAGCTAGAAAGTAGTCTTTTTTTTTTTTTTTTTTTAAGAGACAGGGTCTTTCTATTTTGCCTAGGCTAGATTTGAATTCCTGGGCTCAAGTGATCCTCCTGGCTCAGCCTCCTGAGAAGCTGGGATTATAGGAACATGCCACTGTGCTTAGCAAGAAGGAGTCTTAATGACCTTGGTGAAGGCAGTGTGTGTGGAATAGTAGAGTGAGTCAGGTTTCAGGAGGTTGAAGAAAGAATGTTGAAATAAAGACATAAAAAAGTAAATGTGAAAATGTTTTCAAGGAGCTTGAATTTAATGGGAAGAAAATATCTAGGGGAAAGGCAATACTTGAGGACCTCCATTTCCAAAATCGTAGCTGAGAAGCAAGCTGGTTTCACTCCCTCCCGCAGAAATCTAAAACCAAATATACAGCATGAGATTGTCAAAAATAATAACCTGAATTCAAATTTGAGGATGAGATAGTTCCCAGGGCCACAGACAAAAAACTCCAAGCAGAGAATAAGAGAATTAGGCTTCCATATCTATAATGCTGCTTCCCCCAATCTTCCCAGCACCAAATATTCAGAAAATTTCCTCTTAATTCATGGTTTCTATACTGAAAAAAATGAGATCAAGGTGGACAAGCAGATTCTCTCCCATCTTGACTTTTCTGGCAAGAGACTTGTCCCTACCTTGCCCATGGGGAGAATTAGGAGTGACGGAAGGGAGAAATATCCCTAAGGACAACCAGAGACAAAGGGGTGAGGTGGAACTACTGTCTTCAGCCCTCAAAACTCTGCTTTGTAACTTAGCCACAGGAGACACCACATCAGAGTGGCTGTTCAGCAGTATCACACTGTAGGAGAATCATTCCACAGGTCCCATGGGCATGAGCTGCTAGCCAGCTTTGCTACATTACCAGGATATTCCCTTTGGGACTGCCCCCAATCAGGATGGGCGGCACCTTGATTGTTTATAAGAGCCAAGGCAAACCTGGGCAGAATGCACCATCTAGTGTCAAAGAGGAGGCAGCAGCAGAGAAAAACAAAAAAAAAGAAAGAAAGAAAGAAAGAAAATCAACAGGTAAATTACAAAGAATTTCTAAGCAACCATATATAATAAAAACCAAAATAAGCCAGAAAAAGACGACAAGAATAACTAACTAATCCTTCAATGGAAACACATATATGTACGTGCCTAAGAAACAATAGCATGCAGGGAACCATGACCTCTCCAAACAGACACAGCAACGAATGAGTGACTGACCCTAAAGAGATAGTGATATGTGAGTTCTCTGACCAAGAATTCTAAAAAGAATTTTTAAGGAAACTCAGTTATCTCACAGACTACAGAGAAAGGCAGTTCAGAAATTGATCACAGAAATTTAACGAAAAGATTGAAATAATAAAAATCAAAAATCTTAGAACTGAAAAATAGAACTGAGAATTTGCTGAACTGAAAAATTTATTAGAAGCTCTCAATAGCAAAATGGATTAGAGGGAAGAATCAGCAAATTCAAATACAGCTCTTTGAAATTAAACAATCAGAGAAGAAAAAGAAAAAGGAATGAAAAGCAATGAAGACCACTTGTAAGATACAGAAAATTAGTTCAGAAGACCAGTTCTAAGAATTATTGACATTCCAGAGGGAGTTGAGCAAGAGCAAGTGATAGAAAGCTTATTCAAAAAAATAATAGCAGATAATGTTCCAAAATTTGAGAAAAAGATAATATCTGGGTACAAGAAAGTCAGAGTACACCAAATGGATTTGACCCAAATAAGATTACCCCAAGACATATAATAATCAAGAAAAAGTCGAAATGTGGGAGGATGGAGTTATTAAAATGCAGAGGGTTTTTTTACTCTTTTCTTCATTGTTTCTATTATTTTCTTTGTGATCTAACATTAGTTGTCATCTCTTTAAGATAACTTGTGTGTGTGTGGGCGTGCGTGTGTGTGTGTTTTCTGTAAGTTTCATGGTAACCATAATACAAAAACCCATAATACAGTCAGTAAAAATAAAATGCAATTAAATAAAATATAATACCAGAGAAAATCACTTAACTACAAAGGATGACACTAAAAAAGGAAGAAAGGAAGAGAGGAGTTACAAAACAACCAAGAGGCCGGGTGCAGTGGCTCACGCCTGTAATCCTAGCACTCTGGGAGGCCGAGGAGGGTGGATCGCTCAAGGTCAGGAGTTCGAGATCAGCCTGAGCAAGAGGGAGATCCTATTTCTACTATAAATAGAAAGAAATTAGCCAAACAATTAAAAATAGAAAAAATTAGCCAGGCACAATGGTACATGCCTATAGTCCCCAGCTACCTGGGAGGCTGAGGCAGGAGGATCTCTTGAGCCCAGGAGTCTGAGGTTGCTGTGAGCTAGGCTGATGCCACAGCACTCTATCCCAGGCAACAGAGTGAGACTTTGTCTCAGAAAAAAAAAAAAAAAAAAAAAAAAACAAGAAACAAGCAAAAAAATGGCAGTAGTAAGTCTTTATTTATCAGTAAAAACACAAAATGTAAGCAGACTCAATTTTCCAATTAAAAGGCAAAGAGTGGCCGAATGAATAAATAAACAAAACCCAACTTCATGCTGCCTATGAGAAACCCACTTCAACTATAAAGGCTCACATAGACTGAAAGTGTGGGGGTGGAAAATTATATTCTATGCAACTAGAAATCAAAAAAAAGCAGGAGTAGCATACTCATATCAGATAAAATACACTATGAATAAAAGACTATAAAAAGAGACAAAAAGGACGTCTATATTATGATAAGGGGGTCAATTTACCAAGAAGATATAATAATTATAAATATCTATGCACCCAGAAAGACAGCTCCCAAGTATATAAAGCAAATATTAAAAGATCTAAAAGGAGAGATAAACTACAACACAATAATAGTAAGGGACTTCAACACCCCCCTCTGAGTAATAGACAGATTATTCAGACAGAAAATCAACAAAGTGACATTGGAATTAAACTAGACACTAGACCAAATAGGCCTACCTCACATTCACAGAACACTTCACTCAGCTGCTATAGAATACACATTCTTTTTATCAGTACATAAAACATTCCCTAGAACAGGCTATATCCTAGGCCACAAAATAAGTCTCAACAAATTCAAAAAAGTAGAAATCATATTGAGTATTTTTTTCTGACCACAAGAGAATAAAACTAGAAATGAATAACAAGAGGAACTTTTGAAACTACACTAACACATGGAAAATTAAATGACATGCTCCTGAATGACCAATGGATCACTGAAAGAATTAAAAAGGAAATTAAAAATTTTCTTGAGACTAATGAAAGTGGAAATACAGCATACGAAAATGTATGGGATACAATAAAAGCTACACTGAGAGAAGTTTATATTAACAAGTGCCCACATAAACAAAGTAAAAAAACTTCAAATAAACAACCTGACAATGCATCTCAAGGAACTAAATAAGGAAGAACAAACCAAATTCAAAATTAGTAGAAAGAAAGAAATAATAATGGTCACAGAACACATAAATGAAATTGAGACTAAAAAAACAGAAGATTATCAAAATGAAAAGTTGGGTTTTTTAAAAAGACAAAATTGACAAGCTTTTAGTTAGACTAATTAAGAAAAAAATACAGAAGACTCAAATAAATAAATAAATAAAATCAGAAACTAAAAAGAAAACATAATAACTGAGGCCAAAGAAATACAAAGAATTATCAGAGATTATTAGGAACAACTATATGCCAGCATATTGGAAAACCTAGAGTAAATGCGTAAATGTCTAGACAATACAACTTACCAAGATTGAATCATAAAAAAATATACCTCAAAAAACCATAATAAGGAACAAGACCAAAGCTGTAATCATATGTCCCCTACAAAAGAAAATCCCAGGACCTAATGGTGTCATTACTGAATTCTAACACATATTTAAGGAAGAATTAATACCAATTCTACTCAAACTCCTCAAAAACTTGAAGAGGAGACAATGCTTCTGAAAATATTCTACAAGGTCAGCATTATCCTGATACCAAAACCAGGCAAGAACACAACAAGAAAAGAAAACCACAGGCCAATATAATTGATGAACATAGATGCAGAAATCCTCAACAAAATACTACCACACCAAATTCAATAACATATTAAAGAGATTATTTACCATGACCAAGTAGGATTCATCCCAGGGATACAAAGATAGTTCATTATATACAAATCAATAAATGTGATACATTGTATTAACAGAACCAAGAACAAAAAACATATGATTATTTAAATAGTTTCTGAAAAACATTTGATAAAAGCCAATATCCCTTTATGATAAAAATGCTCAACAAACTGGGTATGGAAGGAACATACCTCAAAATAATAACCATATATGTCAAACCCATATCATACTGAATAGGGAAAAATTGAAAGCCTTTTTTCTAAGATCTGGAATAAGAAAAGGATGCTCACTTCAACACTTTCATTCAACATATTACTGGAAGTCATGGCCAGAAATATTAGGCAAGAGAAAGAAATGGCATCCAAACTGGAAAGGAAGAAGTCAGATTAGGCCTGTTCACAGATGACATGATCTTATACTTAGAAAAACCTAAAGACTCCACCAAAAAAAAAAAAAACAAACTATTAGAGTTGATAAATTCAATAAAGTTTCAAGATACAAAATCAATATACAAAAATCAGTAGTGTTTATATACACTAACAGTAATAACCTAAAAAAGAAATCAAGAAAGCAATTCCATGTACAATAGGTACAAAGAATATAAAATAGGAATCAACTTACCCAAATAAATATCTATACAAAGAAAACTATAAAACACTGATGAAAGAAATTATAGGCACAAAAAAAATGAAAAGATATTACAGGCTCATGGATTGAAAGAATTAACATTAAAATGACAATAGTACTCAAAGCACTTTAAGGGTTTTCAAAGCAATTCCTAACAAAATACCAATGACATTCTTCAAAAAATAGAAAAAAAAAATTCTAAAATTTATATGAACCACAAAAGACTCCAAATAGCTAAAGTAATCCTGAGGAAAAAGAACAAAGCTGGAAGCATCACCCTACTTCAAAATATACTGCAAAACTATGGTAACCTCATCAGCATTATACTAGCATAAAAACAGACACTTAGACCAATGGAACAGAATAGAGAACCATATAAATCCACACATTTACAACCAACTCATTTTCAACAAAGGTGCCAAGAACATACAATAGGGAAAGGACTGTCTTTTCAATAAATGGTGCTAGGAAAACTGGATAACCATGTGCAAAAATGAAACTAGACCTTTACCTTTCATCATTTACAAAAAATCAAATAAAATATATCAAAAACTTAAACCTAAACCCTGAAAATACGAATTTACTAGAAGAAAATGTTGCAGAAATGCTCCAAGACATTGATCTGGGAAAGGATTTTTGTGTAAGATTTCAGAAGCACAGGCAACCAAAGCAAAATCAGACAAACGTGATTATATCAAGCTAAAAAGCTTCTACACGGCAAAGGAACAATCGACAAAGGGAAAAGACAACCCACAGAATGGGAAAAATATATATGCAAACTATCCATCTGACTAGGGATTCATAACCAAGTATATAAGCAGCTGAAACAACTCAATAATTAAAAAAAAACCCAAATAATACAATTTAAAAATGGGCAAAAGATCTAAATAGACATTTCTCAAAAGATGACATACAAATGGCCAAGAGATATGTAACAAAATGCTCAATATCACTAATCATCAGAGAAATGCAAATCAGAACCACAATGAGATATCATTTCACCCCAGTTAAAATGGCTTTTATCAATAAGACAGAGATTAACAGATGCTGGTGAGGATGTGGAGAGAGGGGAGTCTTTGTACTCTGTTGGTGAGAATGTACATTATTAGTACAGCAGCTATGGAAAACAAAAATGGAACTACCGTATGTTTCAGCAATCCCACCTCTGAATGTATTCAAAAGAAAGTAAATCAATATAGGGAAGAGATATCTGCACTGCCAGATTTATTGCAGCACTATTCGCAATAGCCAAAATATGGAATCAACCCACGTGGCCATCAATGGATGAATGAGGAAAGAAAATGTGGTATATACACAATGGAATATTAGCCATTAAAAAATGAAATCCTATCATTTGTAGCAACATTGATGGAACTGAAAGTCATTATGTTAAGTGAAACAATCCAAGCACAGAAAGAAAAATATTGCATGTTCTCAATCACATATGGGAGCTAAAAGAGTAGCCCCACGAAGCTAGAGAATAGACAGGTGGTCACCAGAGGCCAGAAAGTGGGTGGGGACAAAGAGAAGTGGATTAATGGCTACAAATATACGATTTGATAGAAGACATAAGTGTTAGATTGATGAGTTGGGTGACTACGGTTTACAATAATCCATTGTACATTTCCAAATAGGTAGAAGAAGATAATTCAAATGTTTCTAGCATAAAGAAAAGACAAATATTTAAGGTATTAGATATCCCAATAATGCTGATTTGATCTTTACAAATTATATGAATGTATTAAATGATCAAATGTACCCCAGAAATATGTACATCTATCATGTATCAATTTAAATAATAAAATAAAAAGCATATGCAAGCTATTTTGTACCTCTTCATTACATCTAAATTGTGCTTATGTGAAGGCTTACTTTTCTTGTTCATATATAATCTTATCTCCAGTAAAATCTTCTTGATGTCCAGAACTTTGACTTCTACTCACTTGCAACTCCAACACACATCCTGGAACCTTGCTCTTTGCAGATGCACAATAAATCTAATTGAGATAACTACATTAACCATTTGGGAGTCATTCTGAATGTTTAATCTCAACAAAATATGTATTTTGTTTTATTGTCTTCATTTATCTCATTGGAGTCTTTGGGAGAGATTAGTACATTCCCCAAGGACTAATAAGAACCACAAGGATTTACGAGCATCTTAGTGCATGTACACCAGCAATCTGGATGTGACTTGAGAGACAAAAGAACAGGAAGCCTTGATGATTCATTTAGAAGAGCATCCAGTCTGGCAGAGGAGACAAAAATGCATATGCAAGTTTAGAAAAACAAAACATTTTCCCTTTTAGTTCTTGAAAAACACAGACTTTAGATCACATTATTGCTTTCAAGGGTTGCACTGAGCAGACATAGCTCTTCAACAAGTACCCCTTTGAGAAATCTCAGGATGATGCTATTCCCTCAATAATTTAAATGTTCTATTATATGGTAACTTGTACTTTACTACTGGGCTTAAAAATTTATATTGCATTCTTTAAGAGCCTGGCATTGCACTGCAAAACAGGCAATGGCAAATATATCTTGGAAATACTCCCGTCATATCAGCATCACTCTCTGTCCCTGGTGGGAGGGGAGGTGAAGTAGGGTTGTCTTGGCAAGTGCAGGCCCTAGAAAGTCAGAGTGGGATGTGGGGCTTCCCATATTTATTGTTCTCTGTGCCTATAACCAGAAGGCTAGGACCACAGAGCAGACCTAGAAGAGCACATCTAACCCATAAGGAAAATAACACTGTTCCAGGTGGGGATTAGGACTAGAATCTGGAGCCAAGCGTCAATGAGCAAAGAATGATCAATGTATACAAGCAAGAAGCAACAGGTCAAAATACAATTCGGGATGGGAATCACGGTGAATGCCGGAGATCATTGCCTTTGTTTTCAGCCATTCCTGGCATTCTGGGAGTAAGCCAGATTTATTTAAAGAATCTATAAAGGAAAAATTAGTTTCTGGAGGGTGGAGCAGCATAATTTCTAGAGTCAGAGAGACCAGGTTTCAATTCTACCTTATTCTCCTAACTGTGAAATCTTGGGAGGAGAGAAAACAAGCAAATGTGTAAGCTTTCTAAGTTTCAGGTTATTTATCTGTAAGATTAAAATAATAACTAAATTTCAGGGTCACTGCCATGGTTAAATACGTAACTTTTCTAAGTTTCAGGTTCTTCGTCTGTAAGATTAAAATAACTAAATTTCAAGGTTGCTTCCATGGTTAAATGAGATAGTACATACAAAATTGCCTAGCACAATGTTGAGCATATAAAAGGCAATTAATAAATGCTATCTTCTCATTATAGCATACATTAATTAAGATAATATTAGCTGCTACAGTAGATAAACCCTGAATTCTAAGTGGTTTCACACAATTAAAATTCTTTGCTCACTCATATCACAGTGCAACGCCAGCATCTGTGGTTGGGAAACCTCACACAAAATAATTCAGGGACTCAGGCTTCTCCGCTCTGTGGAGCCACCCGCTCCAGGTTACTGGTGTCCCCTCCATTCAGCCAATGAGAACAAAGGGAAACCGTGGAGAAAGGACACCACTTTTACGCATTTTGACCCAGAAGGGACACATCAGGGGCACATTTCAGGACCCTGCAATTTGGGGACTCTTTTCTTTTATATGGGTCCCTGCAAGGCTTCCCATTTTCTTCCCTGAGGGCACATTATCCTCCTTACCCTAGAATATGGCAGATCTGCTCTGGGGAAGAGCAGGGGACATCCCTATCTTTATCATTCCAAATGGGATTAAATTTTAGACAGAAGGAATCACTGTCTGTATCTTTCCAAGGCCATTAGCTTATGTACACATTCTTGAAAAGATATTGAATTGAAACAAATTGGCTTTTAATACATGGGGGTATAAACATGACAGATTCAAGGAGAATGTATACCAGCTCTTATAATATCCATGTTTTAGGACAAGGAAACCTAAGATATAAAAAGCTTACTAACTTCCTAGAGGCCACCTGATAGCCAGCAGTGAGTAGAGAAACTGGAAGTGGCATCTTGGTCATCTTGGTCTCAAGGCAATGAGGCTTCCAGTGAGCAATGTTGAGGACAAAAGCCAATTTTTTACAAGTGACAAAACTAGCACTCCAACAGGATGCCCTAGACGCAATCACCTAGTTAGTAAGACTTGAATCCAGGACTCCCTGAGACTTTTCACGCTATCCCCCAGGTATGGCAGGTAGCAATACAGGTACACAAACACCCTACGTGCAAATCCTAGTCTCCCATTTCTAACAGATGTTCGAATCTTGGTCAGTTCTTTAACCTTTCTGAGATTCAGATCCCTTTTCTACTAAATTTGAAAAATAGACTTTCAGTGAGAAGTTGTGGTGAAAATTAAAATGAAACAACATATTGTAAAGGAGCCAACATAGTTCCTGGAACCATAGGGACACAAAGCTCGTGGTTAAAAAGCAAGCTTTGAAGTTGTACTATTCTGGCTGCTCGAGCTGTTATCTATGAACTGTGTGACCTTGAGAAATTTATTTAACATCTCCTTAACTCAGTTAAAGAATCTGTACAAAGGGAATAATAATAACATCTATATCCAAGGGTTGTTGGGGGAATTAAATGAAATAATCCATAGAAGCATCTAGAAAGGTACCTAGCATGTAAGAAGGACTTAACAAGTGTTAGCTTTTATTATTATTACATAGAGTGTAAACCGTTACAATCACGCCACCAATTCTGCTGCTATAAGGAGCCTCCACTATTCAGAAACCTCCTCAAAGACCTCCTCTGGGAGGGACCACCAAACATGTGGCTTTCTTGGTCTCCAACCATACTTAGATTGAGTAACTCAGCTTTTATCTTTGTTATCTGTCATCCCTCCATAGATGGATTTCTTCCAAGTGTTTCTGTGTTAAAAGTAAACAGATGCCACTTCCTTCTGTTTTGCTGCTTTTAAACTATGCTAAGGCTTGGATAACTCACCCCTTTCTGGACTTCAGTTGCCCCATCTGTAAACGGTGGGGGGTGGGTGGAGGTGGAGAATAATAACTTTAACTGCTTTCCCCCTCTCACTTCCTATGATGCTAAAATTATACACCGTTTGTATCGATACCCCTTTAGCTTGTTCTTAGTAACATACATCTCAGTGGGCATTGAGGTCAGGGGGCGTGTGGAGCAGGAAATCGGAGAGAAAAATGTATTACTAGAAGAACAGGAGGACTCTATGGGGGACATGTCCAACCAGAAGATAAGTGTGCAAATGAAGGGGACACGGAGAAGAACGAGAATATGAATGTCCAACTCCACTATCTCAGACAAGTCGGTGAAAGAAAGCATAGCTCCTTAGCTACTAAAGAAAAGGGCAGCTTAATTTCCAACCAGGCTGAAAAAGAAAATCTCTTATAATTCTAAAATACATACAAGTTTTTACATTTTAATTTCTCTGAAATAGGAAATTGTCTTATAACAATGTATATATTAATCCAGTATTGTTTTGTTTTTTACAAACATTGATATTAAGTCAATGAGGCATCTTATAATCAAATGTGTGCTAGACTTGCAGAAATATGCTAATAAATATGCAGTATCTACAATGTACCTAAGTGCTTCCTGTAGGAGATCACATTTTATCCTCACAACAATCCTATGAAACTGGTATTATTTTTGTCCCTTTGCTATTTGAAAAATCAGCGAATTTGTTAATTTGTTCAAGTTAGCAGAACTCTAAAGTAACAAGATTAGGATTCAAACTGAAGATTCGACATGCTCCAAATCTCATACTCCTTTAATTACACTAAATATGCCCCTAAAGAAATTTGTTCCCAATTCTCCTATTTTAAGAGGAATTTTTATCAGAATAAGCTTCAGTCTCTCAGTCCTCCTCATGGGAGGTGGGATGCTTTATCCGATTGACAAAATCGCAAGACACTAACTTCAATTTGTTCATATCACCCCGTAGAAACAGGTATTCAGTGTTAAAAGTTCCTATTGTCATGTGGTCATTCCACTCCGCTATTTCAGAGGGATCGTCCTCTCTCTTCAGTGCAGTCAGCTTCATGGCGCGAGGTCCACCCTTGCACTTAGTGACTAGCGGTTCTGGGTACTATAACCACGCAGATGACATGAAGAAGACAGACTCTAGACACAGACCAACCCATATTCTCCAACCTAGTAATGCTAACAATATTTTTCTCTCCAGCTGTCAGTCTCTTCTGTTTTTCAATTGAATCCTATTGCAGTGGGGCAGAAAATGTTTCATTACTGGTTTGTTATAAATTGCTAATGCAAATAAGTCTAGAATATATTATAATAGCAGTAACAATATTATACATATATATATTCATCTAGAATTTTCATTATTTAGTTTTTAGGTGCAGGAATCAAATCCCAGAGATGCTAAGTGACTTACCAAAGAGCCCTCAGCTCTGAAGTGGAAAGTGTATAAGGAGAATTCCATGTTTCTGGATGCCTAGTCAAATATTTTTCTCCTTCATCCCACTTAATTATGTAATGATTAAAATATAATGGTCAAATGAGGTTATGCAGCTAAAAATTGACCACTGAGGGTGTAGAAATTCCTCTTGAGACATCGGGATCATTCTGAAAAATACTGCTAAGCAGATTTAATGATGATCAACAACCGGAGTCAATATCCATTTCAACCACCAAAAAACAGATTATCTGAAATGGGCCTTGCCTTAGCATTGAAGCGATTCACACAATCCAGAAATAGCTTTGGAGAAACCTAAGGCTAAAAAGCTACTAACAAGTCACAGACCTAACTGTAACATTGTGAGTCATAATAATGACATACACTTGACTCTTTCAGTCATAGAAACACCATAGAACTGTCTGCCCAAAAGACCTTGAATAGCTTATACGTTTTGCAGAGAAATGAAAAGCAAACAGAATAAACTCTAAGAGCTTAAGAGTGGCAAATAAAACCTCCTGTTGGTAAATAAAACAAATTGATATGTCTTTAAGTGGAGTTTACAGACTGGTCTGTGGCTTGGTTAGGAAGCCAGCCTCCCTGGCTATGATCCAAGAGTCTGTGAAATCTGCGTTGAGCCATAATAGTTGTATGAATAGAAAGCAATTCAAAATATTTCTGAACAGCTCTGTCTCTACATCATGGCACAGGAGGGTTGAGGGTTTGCAGATTGGTAGATTAATTATATCATGTTCGCAAACAATCTGAAAAGTCCAAGGAAGCATGGAATCAAGTCTCTCTAGGGGAAGACTGGAGCAGCTGGCCTAGAAGAATAAATTTGTAAGTGTTCTACCTCAAGATCCAGCCAAGGGCAAACATCTTCATTTGGCAGGGTCTGAATTTTCAAAGTGATGTTTCTAAATGCCTGCCCTGGCTCTTCCATTTTAGAATTCAGCAAGCATCTACTGGGCACTCATATGCATGCAAAAAGTGCTTTGTAAGCTGAAAAGTGGATGAACATACGGAGTGGTTATCATTCATTAGAACATTTTATAGATCATGCACATGATTGTTTTAAAAATAAGTTAATTCTTCCTCTCTGTCTTCTGAGAGGTGGAGTTTTTTTTATTGTTTTGTTTTTTGGTTTTGGTTTATTTCCTCTTATAAAGAAAAGATCATGTATATATAATTTTTCTATTTACGTGTTTGTTTTAAATGGGCTTACACATATTTTCAAAACATAAAAATTAGCAAATTTCATTTTTAACTGCTATGTTGCTGAATTATTAAATGTTTCCTTTTCTAATCACTATGGCAGCCCTACAGAGGCACAGAAAAAGGAAAACATAGGCCCACGATTGTCTAAATGATGTGGGATTCAAACCCACAACTTCACACTTCACGTTGTTTGTTACTAGACTTTGGTGATGAGCCTTTGATGGAGTACCGCTATGGGCCAAGCATCACCATGTATTTTACATAGAATATTTCAATTATTAACTTTATTTTACAGTTAAGGAAACTGAAGGCAGAAATAGTAAGCAACTTGCCTAATTTTCTAGCTTACAAAAAAACAAAGCTAGAAGCTAAATCCAGATGTGCCTTGTTCTAAAGTTTTTGATTTTTCCACACCACCACCCATGCCTTCTTGTCTATGAAGGCAGGAGTCCAGATTAATAATGGCATTTATTGTTTCAGGGCATCTTGGTCAGGTATTTATTTTATATATTTAATATTGGAAGTAGTTATTTTGATTTTTGATTTTAACAAGAAAACACTATAATATGTTGAAAATGACTAACATTTCAGTAGGGGAAGATCTTCATGTAGTTTGCTACTAATGACTTAAAAATAAGTGTCTATAATAAATTACAAAAATATATTCATAAAACTGGTATGTGGTATTACCTGAAAACCCTTCTCTCTAAAGTTGCTTTGCTGATACTTCTCTCATTATTCTGCAGCTAAGGCTATAGGCACGGACAGAATTCTGTCCTGGTGTGTCACATACCAACCAGGACTCAGAACCCCTTTGCGGTTTCTTCAGCAATTGTGCAAGGTATATCTTCTCCCTCTTTTTGAGCTCAGTCTAACCAACACAACAGGGACTTTGCCATTAGACTGGCTTGTGTAATCAATCTCTTTGGCTTTATCTTCCCAATACCCTATTCTTCCTTTGAAAAAGCATTCCTTCCCACCTCCATTTAGTTCTGATAAGGTTGCAAATTATGAAAATATACTTTGCCTTATAGCAGAGAGTATGGAAGAGGGAATGAAGCCAACTCACAGATCAAAGAAAAAAAAGCCTCTACCTCCATGGTCCTTACAGCAAATGGAAGGAAACAGGAAATGAAATAAACAAGCAAATTAAATAGTATGGTAAATGCTAGTGTTGTTGACTCCCAAGCCTGGTGACAACTTCGTATCTCAGTACCTGCACCATCCTGCCTCTGCACTGAGGACTTCCCCTTGCTCCTGAAGTGGTGCTTATCCCTTATGTAGAGTGACCCAGAAGTGCCAGAGATTTAATGTGCCCAGGGAAGCCACCAACCAATAAAGGATGCCGGGATTCTATGGAAAATATCTTTTCCTTCATCCCTCAGTTGGGTAATTCTGGAGTACATTGGAACCAGCTGAATAGTCTCTACCAGGATTGAGTCAAAGTTACCCACAGTGGTACCAGCTCATGCTTGCACCCTTTATTGGCTTTTCTCTCCACCCTGTCTCACTTTCCCCACTCCCTTTCTCTTGTGTTAAGTTATCCAGGGTTTTCGTTGGTTGATAGGACAAACTATGGTCCCTGATCCTAATTCTGCACCTGCTTTTAGTGGGCCACAAGTGGTCCACACCATCCTCTTCATCTACTAATCATTCTAGATTACTCTTACCCTCAGTCAGCACTGCTCCCAGTCTGGGTGGTCTGATGCTTATGGTGACAAAAACCCTCAATCCGTGAGATGTCTGAAGTCCTGGTTGCCACATCCTTCTCGGCTCGTGACTGCTGCCCTTGTCCATTTGTACCACCAAAATTGGGCACAAAAAGTAGCAAGAGATGTCCAAGTTGGTGAACCAAATGTCCAATATATTCTTCCCTATGGCTATTGTATAACTGTAATGCTCAGGGTCTATCACCACAGCCTGGGTGGGACTTTCCCTGCCTATGGGACTTTTGTCACAAAGAGTCAAAACTGATGAGTGGTAGGCATAACCTTAAGTGATATGGGGCTTCTACTTCTCACTGTGATTAAGTAACAAAACTAAACTTATTTTTTTGTATAAAATTAAACTTTTGTTTTGAATGTAAATGGAAATATATTTACAATATTTAAAAAGAGAGAACACAAATATGGCAGAATATCACAACAGTACCTTTACGTGAAAGATATATGGAATTTCATTTCTAAATATTTAACAATACCATAAACTAATCTTACTTTTGGCTTCAGTTTTCCCTTCATTTCCTTTCTGGGAATGATTAACATTCTCGGTTTGACTTCAGTGTTTATAAGTTAAGAACGAAACCATGAAGGGAGGAGACAGAGCAAAGGTGAGTTGGCAGCAGCTGGGAGGTAGTTATTATCGAACACACCAACCTGTAGTGCTGTGAAGCAGATAAATTCATTTATACACTTTCTTTTGCATGCAGTTTAGCCTTGGGCTTAAAACTTTGATTTCTGATTTAAAAATAATAGCTGAGAAGATGAACTTATTTTTCTCCTTTAAAACTTATAAAAATATGTAAAACAATGGTTTTCAAACATTGGCCAACAGGCTTCAGAGTGGTCCATGAGAGAAGGAAGGCAAATCAAGTGATCACTGCAATCCCTTCAGTTTATTCCCCATAGAGATTCTACATACAGTACAGGGGGCGGCTGGGGCAGGGGGAGGGGGAACAAACCAAGCTCAGGGGGTTCCCCAAGTGGTAGAGCCAGAGTTCAGATTTCAGGGAAGCCTTGAATAAATAAATAAATAAATAAATAAATTTTACTTAGGTCCTAACTGGCAAAGCTTAAAAACAAGCCTCGAGTGAATCAAACTATTTCCATGTAAGTTAACTGTGTCCTAGGGGAAAAAAGGCAAAAAATAATTTTAAAAATTACACACAGAATATCCAGCGTACAATAACATAAAATCCACAATAAAAATTACAGCTGTGCAATGCATCTCCAGATAATGCTACTGAGAAATCAAATCATAGAAACAAAAAATTACACAATGACAGAACTTAGTAGACAGAGATATTAAAGTACCTATTTTAACAATATTTCTTATATTCCAGAAGGTAGAAGAATATAATTGTTTAATAAGGAGAGAAATTGAAGATAGTAGAAAAATCCAAATCAAACTTGTAGACCTAAATATGTTTGAGGTTAAAAATAAGCTGAAAATGAAATAAAATAAAAATCCACTCAATGGGACTAACTGTAGATTACATAACTCAGAGAAATAAAGATGAGTGACTTTGAAGGCATAGTAATAGAAACTATCCAAAATGAAACACTCAGAGGGGGAAAAAAAAGACTGAAAAACAATAAATAAATGTATTATCCATTAACTGTGGAGCAACACCAAGAGGCCTAACATATGGGTAATTGAAGACTGTGAACAGAGGTAGAGGAGAGAGATCAATGAAGAGAAAATAATATATAAATAAAATATAGCACAAAAAATGACATTTTAAAAAACTAAACCTACAGAAGCAAGACAGTCAATGAGTTTCACGCAAAAGAAAATTCAAGAAAATTCACCAAGGCACATCATAAATTCCCGTTTATCAAGAGTTTATCAACACTCTTGATAAAAAGAAAAAAATAAAATCAGTGAAAGGATGGAAAAAAAATTGCATACAATAGAATTAAGAAAAACAGCAGTTTTCTCACCAAAACAATACATGCCAGCAAAGACTAAAGCAAAATGTTTAAAATTACTGGGGTAAAAACCAAAACAAAACATAAAAAACACTGTCAACTTATAATTTCATACCCAGTGAAAACATTTTTCAGACACAAAGGTGAAATAAAAATATTTTTAGGTACATGACACCTGAGAAACTCCTTTGCCAGAAAGCCAACACAATAAGAAATGTGAAATTAAAAGCTTCAGGCAGAAAAAAAATGAGACTAGTTGGATATTTGGATTTACGCAAAGATATGAAGAACAACAGAAATGCAAAATATATGAATAAATATAATAAATATAAAATTATTTTTTATTTTTAAAATATATTTAAAAGATAAAATCAAAAATGATGATAAGCTACTGAGGATTATGGAAATAAAACATATGATAATAGTAGCACAAAAGCCAGGAGAGAGGGAAGATACTTACACTATATATAATAAGTTGTAATGCTATTCAAAGGAGACTGTGTATACTGTAAACCCTAAAGTAACCACTGAACAAAGAGTCATGATCATATATAATACAGCACATTAAATGAAATTTTACAAATACTCAATCCAAAACAAGGCAGAAAAAGAGGCAAAAATGGACCAATAATAGATAATGCAAACAGAAAGCTAAAAAGAAGAATGGTAGCTTTAAAGCCAACCAAATCATTTATCACATTAAATGTAAATTATTTAAACACAACAATTAAAATTGAGAAATTGATAGAAGAGGTAGACAAATCAGCAAGTATATAGAAGTCTCGAACCAAACAGCTAACCAACTGAGCCTAATTGATATTTATACAACACCTACACAAAAAAAGCAGAATATACATTATTTTTGAAGTGTACAAGGAATGTATACTCTAGGTCATAAAATGAGTTTCAGCAGATTTTAAAAGATTGAAATAATGCAAAATATATTCACCGGCCACAACAGAAACAAATTAGAAATTAATAACAAAAAATATATTTAGAAGATCTTAAAATATTTGCACCAAAAAAAATTTCATAATAGCTTATGGGTCAAAAAGAAAAGGAAAATTAAAATATATTTTTGTGAAACATCACAAATATATATTGTGAAACATCTATATGGTCTTCAACCTGGTTTCCAGACATACAACTCCTAAAACCCTTAGAATCTCCTCCAAAGTGCTAACTTTTTGTATGGTAATAGTTGACTGATGGCTGGCAGCCCCTAGGTAGCTTCAGGATGGGGGCTGGTCACTTGAAAGACGAAGGCATGATGAGTCCAACTTGCTTCTGATGTTTACAAGCTACCACCTGGCCATGTGCATCACAGGAACACAGCACCCCATTGCTATCAGAGCATCTCCCACATCACCCCTGACTTACAAAAAGCAACCACTGCTAAGCTTTTCAGTGATATCCTTGTCCTGCTTACCAGCACCAACCTCATCACTTTCTTAACTACCACCCTCTGAGCTCTCCTGTGGAACATACTTAACTGATGATTTTACTGGCCTGTGCATAGTATACTCACTTTAGCATGACCATTTCTCTAAGCCTTTGGATCTGATCCCTTCTTCTTCCATCTCAGCAATGGTGTTTCTCCTTCACCTAGTGGTCCCACAGGGAGCGAAGGAACTGAGATGTCCTTCAGAGTTCTCTCAGATTAAAGGAAGGCGGTCATAACTTTGTACCCTCACAATTGCCAGTGTTGGATATGAACACCTACAAAACGGAGCCAGATCATCAGGTGGGCCAGTTTCCTCTGGCTAAGGACAATTCTTAGAGAGTGTCTTAGCTGCAAGTCATTAGCATCTAGTACTCCTAGCAGCTGGAGAAATAATTACCCCCACTCAAAAGCTGGGATCTGAGCAGGACACCACAACATTTCTTATGTCCTCATTTTTGTTTTCATAGATTCTATTTTTAGAGCAGTTTTGAATTCACAGAAAAACTTAATGGAAAACGACGACAGTTCCCATGTACTCCCTGACCTCACACACACAGCCACCCTCACTATTAACATTCCCCACTAGAGGGGTACACTTGTTACAAATGATGAACCCACAACTGACACATCACTATCACTCGAAATCTATAGTTTACATTAGAGTTTACTCTTCCTATTGTACATTTTATGCATTTGGCTAAATGTATAATGGTATGTATCCACCATTACAATATCATACCTACACCATTCATTGCCCTAAAAATCCCCTGTAATCTGCCTATTCATCTCTCCCTCCACACTAACCCCTGGCAACCATAGATCCTTTTACTGTATCCATAGATTCTACTTTTCCAAAATGTGGGAATTATACAGTATTTAGACTTTTCAGATTGGCTTCTTTCCCTTAGTAATATGCATTTAAATTTCCTCCCTATCTTTTATGACTGTAGAGTTCATTTATTTTTGACACTGGATAATAATTCATTGTCTGGATGTACCACAGTTTATCTATTCACCTACTGAAGTACATCTTGATTTCAAATTTCAGAAATTATGAATAAAGCTCCTATAAACACCTATATACAGGGTTTTGCGTAAATAGTCAATTTTTTTAGAACTGCTAGGACTCAGAGTACATTCTTTTCTCTGATTTTTCCTGCTATGTGGAAAATTTTCTGGAACAATCCTCCAGCACCTCTGCATACAAATAAATAAACAAGTTCAATTCAGGAGAAAACTACAGGACAAAGATTTACCAAAAGTAATCACCTTTACCAACAGTAACATTAATAGCATATGTTTATTTTGATATGATTTTTGTAACTGTATATCAAGATATAAAGATTACCAAGAGATACAAACAGATTATCAATCTGTTTATAGATTCTTGATTAAGAATCTATAGGGAAGAATTCATTTCTCTGTTCTCACAGTATTATAGCATAACCCATTGATTAGAAACTCAAATGAAACTATAAACAACACATGCCTACAGAATGTCTACGAGATAACTAGAACACTACAAACTTTGACATTTATGTAAATGGTGAACTAAAGATCCAAAACTAATGGGGAAAGCTTTGGGACTCATCCCAGAGCAAAGAATAGCAGACTTCACAGAAAAGAGGAGGGTGCATCATGCTCCTAGTGAAGAAACACAGGAAGCATCATGCTCATTAAGAAGAGGATCCCGCTCTAAGTGGGGAAATGCCAATGGAACATCTAAGAGAGAGTAGACTGGCTATTGGCAAAGCTAAAGGAAGCAATTTGAAAGTACACAGATGTAAAGGAAACAGTCTTGGGAAAGCACTAGTTCTGGGGCAAAGGAAGACCACCTGGAAGAAAAGTCATCTCCTGGAGACTTGGTAGGGAAGGAAAAGAAAACAGTATACTTCAGGATTAGAAGACACTACTGAAAAACATCTACCCTCCCAATGGAAAGTCTTGATTAATTTTTCTAAAATATACAGATGAAAGAAACCTTGAACAAAGAGATTTAGTAGGTACCCCAAATCCCCCAAATCTTTTCATAGATATATTAATTTTTGCTATTCCATAAAATCCAAGACCCTTTAGAATGAACAGGAAAATGCAGCAAAATTCATGTGAAATCACTTTAAGAAGAAAATAAAAAGTGAACACCAAACATTTTCAGCTCATTAAATGCTCTATAAATTCCACCAAAATAGAGGAAAACTATAACACAACACACCGGCATGAAGTAAGGCAAACCAGCAATGGCAAATATAAAATAACACCATGAATTAGAAATTCAAAACTCAGGATAAAAATGGATATATGAATAAACTCAAGAAAGAAAGTGAAGAAAAAGACAAAATCACATCAGAAATAAAGGCTAAATTATAAAGCAAAAAGAGCACAGATGTTGCTAAAATTATAAGAAGAGATACTGAAGAGAGTAATGCAAACAGTTAAGAGAACAAAAATAAGATGAAAAAAGCTAAAAGGGATCCGAAAATAAGAGACATGAAAGATAATAAAAGAGGATCCAACATGTATATATAATGTAGTTTCTGAAAAACTAGAACAATGGAACAGAATTAATATTTAAGATCATTATCTAAGAAAAATTTCCCTAAAAAACAACAGCTAAATATTCATATTAAAAAGATCTGCAACGTACTTGGGAAAATTTACTCTGAATGGTCAACTTTTGAGGCATATCCTACAAAAATTATTGGATGTCAAAGCCAAAAGAAAATAAAAAAGAATATTATAGGTCTCCAGGACAACAAAAAATGTTACTTACAAAGAAGAGAAAATCCGATTGGCATCAGACTTCTCAACAGCAGCACAGAAAGTATTAAGATTGAAAAAAAAATTCAGCAGCACATCAAAAAAATAATTCACCATGATCAGGTGGGCTTTATTCCAGGGATGCAAGGCTGGTTTAACATACGCAAATCTATAAATGCAATTCGCCACATAAATAAAAGCAAGAACAAAGACCATATGATTCTTTCAATAGATGCAGAAAAAGTATTTGACAAAGTCCAACACAGCTTTATGATAAAAACTCTCATCAAAATAGGCATAGATGGCTCATTGCTTAAAATTATCAAGTCCATTTATGACAAACCCATTGCCAATATCATATTGAATGGGGAAAAATTGAAACCATTCCCACTTAGAACCGGAACCAGACAAGGCTGTCCTCTATCTCCACTTCTATTCAACATAGTGCTTGAAATCCTCGCCAGAGCAATTAGGCAGGAGAGGGGTATTAAGGGTGTCCAAATGGGGACAGATGAGATCAAACTCTCGCTCTTTGATGTTGATATGATATTATATCTAGAAAACCCCAAGGACTCATCTAAGAGACTCCTAGAACTGATAAATGAATTCAGCAAAGTCTCAGGATACAAAATCAATACATACAAATCTGTGGCATTCATATATGCCAACAACAGTCAAGCCGAAGATCAGATAGAAAATGCAATTCCTTTTACAATAGCTTCAAAGAAAATTAAATATCTAGGATTATATTTAACGAAAGATGTAAGAGACTTGTACAGGGAGAACTACAAAACACTAGAAAAAGAAATTGTAGGAGATGTAAACAGATGGAAAAACCTACCTTGCTCATGGATTGGTAGAATCAATATCGTTAAAATGTTCATACTACCTAAAGTGATCTACAGAATTAATGCAATCCCTATCAAAATCCCATTATCATTCTTTACAGATCTGGAAAAAATAATTCTGTGCTTTGTATGGAACCAGAAAAGACCTCGTATAGCCAAAGCAATCTTAAGTAAAAAGAACAAACTGGGAGGTATCAGTCTACCAGACTTCAAGCTATACTACCAGGCTATAGTAACTAAAACAGCCTGGTATTGGCACAAGAACAGAGACATTGACCTCTGGAATAGGACTGAGAATCCAGAGATGAAACCATCCGCGTATGGTAATCTAATCTTTGACAAAGCTGACAAAAATATACATTGGGGAAGAGAATCTCTTTTCAATAAATGGTGCTGGAAAACTGGATAGCTATATGGAGAAGAATGAAACTGGATCCCCACCTCTCACCTTTCACAAAAATCAATTCAAGATGGCTAAAAGACTTAAACCTAAGGCATGAAACCTTAAGAATTCTAAAAGAAGATGTTGGGAAGTCCCTTTCAGACATCAGCCTAGGCAAGGAATTCTTGAAGAAGAACCCCAAAGCAATCACGGCAGCAACAAAGATAATAAATGGGATCTGATCAAATTAAAAAGCTTCTGCACTGCCAAGGAAACTATCATTAGAGCGAATAGACAGCCCATAGAATGGCAGAAAATATTTTCTCTCTACACATCTGATAAAGGGCTGATAACCGTAATCTATCTAGAACTCAAAAAATCAACAAAAAAAAATCAAACAACCCCATCAACAAATGGGCAAAGAAAATGAACAGAAACTTTTCAAAAGAAGACAGAATAATGGCCAGCAAACATACAAAAAAAATGCTCAACATCTCTAATCATTAGAGAAATGCAAATCAAAACCACAATGAGATATCACCTAACCCCAGTGGGATTGGCCTCTATCAAAAAATCCCAAAACAACAAATGCTGGCAAGGATGCAAAGAGACAGAAACACTCTTACACTGCTGGTGGGACTGCAAATTAGTGCAACCTCTATGGAAAAGAATTTGGAAATACCTCAAAGAGCTAAAAATAGAAATACCATTGGATCCAGCAATAGCACTATTAGGCATCTACCTAAAAGAGCACAAAACATTCTATGATAAAGACATTTTCACTCGAATGTTTATGGCAGCACAATTCACTATTGCAAGGATGTGGAAACAACCCAAGCGCCCATCAATCCATGAGTGAATTATTAAAATTTGATATATGTATACAACGGAATACTACTCAATCATAAGAAACAACATTGATCTAGAACCTCTTCTACTTTCCTGGATTAAACTTAAGCCCATTATCCAAAGTGAGGCACCACAAGATCGGAAGAATGGGCTTCACTTGTACTCGCCATCAAATTGGTACTAACTGATGAACACTAGGGTGATCACATGACAGTAATACTCTCCAGGGATTAGGGGGATGGACGGGTAGTAAACCCACAACTAAAGGACACGGAGAGCATTGCAGGGGAGAAGGGCATGCCTTTAACCCTTATTTGGGTCAGGCAAAGACATAAAGTGTAACCATAATGTTTGTATTATGAAATACCCTGAAATAAACAAAAAAAGAATGTGTGGACTAATCCAAAAAGAAATGTCCTAAAGAAAAAGCTGTTATCTAGGAGCTTTGTTGTTGAATGTTAAGAGCATCAGCTAAAAGAAAAGGTAAAATATCACATTGCTATTGAGAAAGCCTCCTTGACATTCAGGGCTTCTATTTTGTGTTCTACCTGGTTCTTGGAGGATGAAGGGTATGACTATTCTCTTGTTAGTCATAAGAATACCACCTTTTGACTGTCTGCCAATGCTGTGTTGTAAGTTCAGCATAATTATT
>CAUYSK010000835.1:0-49757 GCA_963575035.1 Avahi laniger
TACATAATCATAAAGACAGAGTATGCTACAGAGAGCCAACTGTGTTAGCCGGTGAGGGAAGTTAGACTGTTGCTAACATTCCTCAGGAACCAACTCCCTACTTAACAACCTGCTGGGTCAGAATCTTGCCAAGCCTATTCCTCTTGGCCTATTCTACACTCTAAGGCAGCAAGTCCATGCTCATAGCACCACCTCTACTTACTAATGGGTGGCAGGAAGATGCTTTCTTTTAGTTAACATAAGAGAGTTTCGTGGTTTTATGCTATTATGGTCCTCCTCGAATTCCCATCAATAGTTCGTCCTTTTTGAGTATCTCTATTTTCAGCGTGTAGTGATTTAGACTGAGCTAATAATACAGAGATGACTTTGCAGAAATGTAAGAGCTGTTTGTGAAAACTCTACTTATCTCTGATCTCTTTTATTGGAGCATAACATACCATTCTCTGGTAACCAATACAGTATCTTGCTTATTACTAAGACATACCTATAAATGTTAAATGGCATTAGCATTTCAAATCCACTTTTATGATTGACTTCTGATCAATACAATATGGTATCTATAACTTGACAAAATACTTGACAAAATACTTTAAAAAGTCTACTTTAGGACATAGTAAAGAGTGTCATAGCCTTTAGCCTTTTTCCTGGAATTCCTATGCCAAGTGGATGAAATGGGAGCATGAAACAGAAGTTTGTCATATTCTGCACAGACTGTGGGATTTGAATATAGGCCATAAGGTTTATTACCATGCCTGCATCCCTTGGGAATAAGATACACTGTGGATGTCTGTTAAGGTTCATTTTCCTAGGACACTATTAGTTGATATTTTACGTTGATATTTTATGTAGATTTTTCAGTCCAGGTAGACCACAAAGCCATCTGTCCCTATGTTGCAGTTGTGGAGATTTCTTGAATGTTTCCTTTTACATGGTGTCTCCCAACAGCATTACTTGAAAGAGTCAAATTTAGAATTCCCCAGGGCTAATAAAAACTTATGGGTAGCTAAACTTTACTCAATATCTATCACATAATTTACAAGAATAGCTCCTAAAATTAATGTTGTCAAGAGCATATAGTCAAGGATCTCCTAACAGAATCTGTTGATAAAACAAATTTAGAGTCCAGACTTCATGAAAGTCTGTCTGGATATGTCAACCACTCTGCTCATGTCATGAAGGGCATATTTGCAGAAACAAGAATGACAAACATAGATTCTACAATAAGGAGGATCCCCTGGACAGGTCACAAGGCTGATCTAAATCTATTAAAATTATACTCAGGAATGGAATACAAGCACTGTATGACAGTTGGTAAAGTCATTTCTCATGCGGTATGCATTAACAATTTTGAAATAGCTACACATATATATACCAATATTGAAAAAATAAATAAATGAATGGCAAATAGTATAAGCCAAGTTTATCACTTTTGGAATGGGAAGTTTCAGACAAGCAAAAGGGGAAAGCTAGAACAAACCATGTGACACTGGAATAAGGTTAGCAAACATTAGTATGAATTTCAGTTTAGTTTAGGATATAAACTGATAAGTTTACATACAAATGATTACAGATACATGTTTACATGTGCATTGGTGTACATGTATTTCCTAATTCTTTCCACTGAAGCAAAAACACTCCAATAGCAACAAGCACACCCAAGTGCCCAGATCTTAGTTTCTAATACCATTCTTCACTAAAAAGGATCAGGACTCTTTTGGAGAAATAGCCAATTGTAGAGCAAAGGCAGAAAATATGCAAGATGAGGCTAGAGCACCTTGTAGTACCAGAAAGCAAAAAAGTGCTCAGAAAACAAAACATTGGAGATATGTCAAAGAGACCCTAGAGCCAACTGCAAGACTTCCAGTGGCCAAAGCTGGAACAACCTGAACAAAAAAATAAATAAATAAGGCAATGTTGGATTATAATCCAAATTATAAAATAAATACCCATTTTTACATAAATAAAGGATGAACTTAAAAAAATAAACAAGTAGGAAAAGATAAATTTCCTTTACAAAAACTTTCCACATGATTTATGTAGGTAATCTGCCCTCAATAAGGTGGAACATAACTCCCCATCCCTTAAGTGTGGGATACACTGAGTGACTTGCTTTCCAAGAGAAAAGCATAAAAAAGTATACAAAATGTAAATCTATAGTAGATCTTGTAAACACCACCTTAGCGGAGTGATCAATATTAACGTCATCAGTAGTAAGTTGATCATGTGTATTTGAGAATGTCACTACACCTTTGCATCTTTCCTCCCCATAATCCCAGATGAACTATGAGAAATACATTAGCTAAATTCAAATTTAGGGACATTCTTCAAAATACCTGACAGTACGCCTAAAACTGTCAAGTTTATAAGAAACGAGGAAAGTTGGAGGATTCTCACAGCCCAGAGGAGCCTCAGGTGACATGAAAAAATAAATGTTATGTGATATCCTAGATAGAATCCTGGAGCAAAAAAAGAAAAAATTATGTAATCTGAAAAAAACTGGTATTTAGTTAGTAATAATGTATCAATGTTGGTTCATTAATTGTGGCAAACGTTACATAGCAATATACGATACTAACAGTAGGAAAAACCGGGTGCAGGGTAAATGACAGCTTTCTGTGCTATCTCTGCAACTTTTCTTTGGAAGTATTATAAAATTCAAACTTCAGTTTTTAAAAATGTCCAGGTATATTAGTATCACATATGGCCCAGCATCAGGTGATAAGAACATGAGGGAATGCTTTCTATGTGACCGGAACTAAATTAGGTGCTTTACCTGTGTTGCCTTATCCACCACACGAGGACTTATGAAATGGGTAATATTACTATCCCCGGCTTACTGATGAAAAATTCAGACTGGTAGGTTAAATAACTTGTCCAAGATCATGCAGCTGGATAGGGGTGGTCACTAGACTCACATTCTGACTCCAGAACTCTCACTGGTTAAGTACTATCTTCCTCTGTCTCTTGCGTAGTTACTGCCCAGGAGTAACATTAACTCAGCAGGCTCATGGAAAGATGTGATAACTTGCCACTATATTAACAAAAGATTGTGTGTGGAACATGAAATTTTCCCCTGATTTTAGATCACCTATAATCTATAAAGAGACTTTCTACAACATGTTACCACATGGTAGTATTGCCATGATTTATTTCACATGAATGATGTTGATATAGAGGCAGAATGTTTTATCATAGTTCTTTCATATAGATGCTCTTGTTCATCACTGCAGAGAGAAGGTTAAAGTTAACAGACAAAAATCATTTGGAACGAAACTTACCACTAGAAATCAGTATTATAGATTCTACAACCCTCAGACCAGTCTAGCCACAATAAATTAACAATTTCCCTAAGGATTTATCTGAGTTCCCAGACTGTTCCATGGCTGTTCCTTCTGAATACAACTGTTGCCCATGCACTTAAGAAGCTTCAAGTGTACATTCTGCTCTAGGAGTTAATATCCACAGAAGGTTAACTTAAGAATGTAATTAAACAAGTGGCAGACATGCAGTCCAGGTTGTTAATATTAGTTTGAAGGCCAAATGATAAGAACAAACTTTAAAGATGTTCTATGGCACCATGTGAACATTCTAAGGAGTGTTCATATCAATGCCTATAGTTAAGGCAGACTGTATTGTTGGGTTAGGTCTTTGCAAATTGACCTTGGTCAAGCTTATCAAAACACACTCATCAAAAGTTCTTGAGGAACATATGGAATTTAGACCTCTGAGCCAATATTTCTGTTCACTGTGGGACATTTTTTTATGATTTATGGGAACTTTGATTTCTAGAATGCCATGTGTTGTACCTTTTTGGGATTGTGTCTGTGTTGTGGGATTCAGTCCTGTTGAAATACTAATTGGGCAACCTGTCAAGATTTTCACTGATAGCTTCTAGTTATTCTGAAATGAGAATATGTGAGATAAACACAAATATGGGCTTGGCGCGGTGGCTCATGCCTGCAATCCCAGCACTCTGGGAGGCCGAGGCTAGTGGATCATTTGAGCTCAGGAGTTTGAGACCAACTCGAGCAAGAGCAAGACCCTGTCTCTACTAAAAATAGAAGGAAATTAGCTGCACAACTAAAAATATATAGAAAAAATTAGCCAGGCATGGTGGTGCATGCCTGTAGTCCCAGCTACTCAGGAGGCTGAGGCAGAAGATTGCTTGAGCCCAGGAGTTTGAGGTTGCTGTGAGCTAGGCTGACACCATGGCACTCTAGACAGGAAACAGAATGAGACTCTGTCTCAAAAAAAATATGTCAAGTGCTTCTTTGTCTACACTTATTCTTTGTTCATTTTTGTGCCAAAAGTGGATTTTTTCTAATATTACAAGAAAAACATCTTCAACTAGGGCTTGGAATTTTGAAGAAATAGGAGTACCCTCTCCTCTGTCAATGTATCTATTTAATTCTAAAAACCACATAAACAAAAATACAATTCCAGAGAGAAGGAAGAGAGCAGAGATCTTGAAGCACTGCTAACCACTAAGGTTCAAAACCAAGAAAGAGAAAATGATGTACCAAGGTTAGTCATAACCAAGGCTAGATTGAAGGAATGAACAATGGATACCTGTAACTCGTCATAAGGAAAGGAGAAGTTGGGCCGATATACTAGATTTATACCAAAGCCTGTGTTATTTGAGGGCAATCCTGGTTCTGGCTGCAAAATCCAGTGATAATACAGTAGAACTTCTTTACTCCATGTGTGTGTATATCTATGTGTGTGTGTGTGTGTGTGTGTGTGTGTACATGCACGCATGCTGGTGCACGTCTTGTGTTAAATATCTGTATGTGTGCATTCAAAGAACCATACTATTTTGGAGCTTGCTGTTTTGTAGCATCCTCCTATTAAATTTAGCACAGAAAGAAGAAACCTTCTTCTGATTAACATGGGGCTGTCACAGTCCTGTGAGTGATGTTTGATAGATAGCTTTGCTCCCTTTGCACTGATACCTCACATAGCTGGGAACAAAAACGCAGCAACAGCAATTAATCTCCCATCTGAACTAGGGATAAGAAACCCATTATAGAAATTAGTGTGTTGAGAAATGAGCACTGGCATCAAGGCAAGTGAATTCACACTGTATATGCTCAGAAATATTTGAGAAAGTAAAACCAGGGAAAAGCTTGATCAGCATGACACTGCCACACTGATCAAATATGACAGCTTCATGTAGTGGCAATGTCAATAGGAAAACCATTAATAGCACCTTCTGTAAGAACACAGCTGGCATTGATTTTTCATTAGTGCCCTCTGAAGGCTCATAGAACTATGAAGTGAAGAGAGAAATGATTTCCCTTTCCCTGGACAACTGCTGAATCGTAATCACCAGGTATGTGTGCAGCTGCTAATGTAAACTAGAACAGCACACAAAATTCCTTGATGAATTTTTTTCAAGTTATATTAGTCAAGGAGGAAAAGCCTGTTTTGTGTTCCAAGGGTTACTGTGCTTTAGTAGAAAGTTTCTATTGTCCCTGGCTTCTTGCAGTGGAATGCTATGGTGATATGAGTTATCAAAGCCCAGAGTGGCTTCTGGTGTAAAGAGAACAGATAGTGCAGGACTAATTTGTTGCCAGGAATTTGTCACAGCACTTCCCCTATTCCTACTGCCAACTGCAAAACCTTCATTATATTGTCAAAGAAGATTCCACCTGCCATGTAAACACATCTTGCTTGTTTTCATGCAGTAATAAGAGTTATTTAGACAATTGTCTTCAACATTATATCAATTGTTCTCATAGCGAATGATTGACAACTCTGCAATAGGATGATGATCTAACTGGAGGTGTGATTATTATTGATGGTGACTATAATATATTTTAGAACATTCAAAAGAAAACCTGATATGATTACTATAAGCAATCACTTTAGAATATCAAATAAAAACTATAATATAAAATGATGTGTCTGTTTAGTATATTAGTTAAATCAGGAGTTCTTAATGCATGTAGAAATAAAATAAACTGTATAAATAGAAAAAATGAAAGGGGGAAGTTCAGGTGATTATTTCAGCCTGAAATACTAAGTGAGAATGTTCTTCAAATCCCTTAAAAGGAGAACCAAAATGTGTTCCATTTTAAGCTTGTGAACTGAATTTGGTTGGAACGGAATGTTCGAGGTTCATGTCCATTTAGTTCTTTGATGGGATAAAGATGTCAGCACCTGAAACAATAGGAATTTTTAACAGTCTTAGAATAAAATTAAAATGAGAATGCTTGCTCATTCATTGAAGTTATTCAACAGAATAAGAATTTAATACTGCAGTGATGACATTCTCATTTTGAAAATCACTCACCCAACTGTCCATGGAACATGTTCCATATGTCAGACTCTGTGCTATTTGCATATAAGAGTCAAATTTGGGGGGTTCAACTATAAGGACAAGGATTAAGAAAAGGTATCAGTCACTGTGGAATCCCAGGGAAGCTTTATAGAGGTGGTTGGACATAAGACTGCTATTAAGCAAGAGTAAGACACAGAGTAAAGAAAGGAGACTATGTGGAAGGGGCTCCTATGTAGCAGTAATATAGATAGACATGCAAAATAGAGAGGAAATACTGAATGTGGAGGGGATAGGAAGGGTGCAAGCCTTTAATAACTTAGTTAATAAAGATAGCAATAATAATAGCTATTATTTATTGAACATTAAATAGCCAGTCAGAGGGCCTTAGACTTTAAAGCAATAAGTCAAAGGAAGCCCCTGTAGTATTTCAACATAGAAAGCTCTGACTACTTGCTGGCATTTTGACTTCTTTGGAGGTCTTACCTCCTAGATGGTGTCCAGTCCACAGTGACTACTCTAAACATTAGTAAACGCACAAGCCTTACTCTAAGCCATAGACATCCGTGAGGTCCTAAAAAGGATTAGGAAATGAAGAGGCAATGAAAGCAAAGTTAACATCCTCCTACTAGTTGAGGCTGGGGCCTCAAACCAAAAACAGAATTCAAACAGGATGAGATAGGTACATAGAAGCCTTATTAGACTTGAGCTTGTTAGACTTAAGTAATTTCAACTCTGCTCCATATTTTCCATACTCACCTCGCCCCAGATTTAGAAACCTTTGAGCCTGGATTATATTACCATTGAAAAGGTCAACTCGTGGTATGCCTGACACAGCTCATGGCAAAAATATGCCAGCATTTATTTAATATTTGCACTGTTGGAGGTTATGATTTGGGAAATTTTTTAAATACACAATTATTTATAGCATTGCATACCTTATCATGTCCTTGGTATAAATCCATTGCAATAAAGTTGCTCAATCAAGATGTTTTGATAGACTCTTGATACATTTTGAAAAACTGTCCTCCAGAAAAACGGAACAATTTATTCTGCAATCAGCTACATGTCTGAGTGTCCATTTTACCACATCCTGACCAAAACTAGATACTATCATTTTGTAAAATATATGCCAGATGGACCAGTGGAAAATTATTTCTTTGTTTGGTTACTAGGAGGAGTAAATCTTTTTCGTTTTTGGGAATTGTGTATTCCTGTTTGCTGCCTCATTATTTTTAAATTTATGATGATAATATTTATTGCAGTATTTTAAGTAGTTATAATTTTTTCACTTGTGTGAACTGTTGTAAATAAACACAAAATATAAGTCTGATTCACCAAGCACATCACTGTGCTGTATCTTTAGAACAGGGATTTCCTGGCTGGGAAGAAGCTGACAACGGTGCTTTCTGATATTCTGTCACAGCACACAGACCCCAAGTTCCATGAGAAAGCCAAGTCATGTGCAGGCAACAATCCCAGGGACTAGGCAGCCTAGGAAGCGGGCTTAATACTTCTGTCCTTTACCCTTCATATTTAACTCCTTTGTTTACTTTTCCCAATGAACATCTTAGCAACATCTCTCCCAAAGGAAGTAATTTTATTGAAACATTCAATTTCAGTATTAGTTGGCCGAATGCAGAAGAACATTTGATGGCCTTTTATGATTTTATAATTTTTTTTTAAATTAAAAGAGGAAAAGTATAGAAGAAAACAAGCATAGAGAATTAAAAGCATTTCTGACTTCCCTTGGGACATCTCTAGACAGAGCCTGGGACATGAGAGAGACTAGGAGAGGATATGTCTGGGGAGTGTGCTACTTCAGAAGTCTAGTCCAGGGGCAGAACTTTGTATCCAACAAATATTTCCTGGGATGCATACCTCTGGAGAATGTCATTCTCAGGGAATGTGATGACAGTAGTGCTTCTGGAATTGTGCAACATGGAAGCCTTCCATGGAACTAGGAAAATAAGTTCAGGTTGGAACCTTGGATATAGGAAGTAATTGAAGAGTCATGCAGACACCTGCAACCTGACAGTGCTCAGGGTGGGCACCATTTCAGTGGGCAGGTTCCACATCAGGACTTCACTCGCTAGTGAAAGGATTCTTAAAAACAAGTTTGTAAGTAGTTATGATACTGTAGAACCTATCACAAGAGGGATTCAGGCACAAAACATATACAGAGTCAGGTACTGGAAGTGGATTCAACCTGCAACTGTGTCTCAGGTTCAAATCACGAGAGATACCAATACGGGGAAAGGGAAAAGCCAGGAGGTCAGGGCTAGGAGGAGCAAAGGTAGCTCTTGTTGAGTGAAGAGATGTAGCAGATGCTACTGAGTGTCCCACCCAGATCACCTTACAAGCCAAAAACTCACATCCTAGGTGGTGAAGTGTTGCTGATAGCAACCCACAGCTGCCATCTTCTATGCAGAATCACTCTCCAGCAAGCTATTGTAGAGATACCTCATCAGGAAGCCTTCATTTTCCCACTCTTTGCCCCATGCAAGAACTCAGACAATGACTAACATTGGAGCTCGAAAGGCTGGACCCCTTGCTAACTCTGGTCAGTCTGTGCTCTAGAGCATCCCCCTGGGATCAGATTGAAGCTTCTGTCCAGCTGAGACATTACTTATCTTATTCCCCAGCCCTATCCTGCTTCCCTGCCTCTCCTTCTCTTGAGAGCACACCTCAACAAATCATTAACAGAAGAATGTCTGCCTCTGGCTCTGCTCCTTGGGAACTCAACCTAAAATAGGATGGATGGTCTGGAATCTACTACACCATAGTTCTTAGGCTTGAGATTTAAACACTCTTCTCAACTCTCCTTCTCCACATTACAATTGATCGTGAGGTACTTTTTTCAATTACTTATCAGCATTGGACATTTTTAATGTGTCCATGAAAATGCAGAGTCCTAGGCTCCATCCTAGACCCACAGAAAAGAAGCACATCATTTTGGGAGCCCAGAGCACCTGGAAAAGTCTCATGCGCTTTGAAAATTAAGAATGATGTTTCAGGACTTGGAGATGGAAGTCAAGTGGGTGGGCAAAGGAAGCGAAGAGGGGCTCAGGAGCACAACTGGTGGCTGATTGGGAAGTTGGGATGGAATGCATAGCTAACACATGATGTAGATAGGAGGCAACACATTAGTGAAAGTGACTTTCCCAGGGAGGGATTCAGAGCACCAAGATATCTCCTACATCATTATGTGGCCTTTGTTAGTTTTTGTCACTTTATTGAGACTTAAGGCCCCTACTTATAAAATGAGCACAGTGAGGCCTTCCACTTAACAACTCATTTGCATGTTATTGAGATAGACTGAAACAACTAGGTGCTTTAAACCTGCTGGAAGAAAGAACATTACATAAATATGAATTATACTACCATTAATACCTTGCTGGCTGAGTTCCAGAACCACAACCACGTTTTGAAGACTTACAATATTCATGAAGCTATAATGAAGTTCAAGAGGCAGCAGATTTCATTTGTAAGATGTCAATCAGTGAAAGGGATTTCTTATTTGATATCTAAATTATTTCTAACCAAATGCAAATAACACTTACAAGACTTCTGCAAGTGGACAGTCAAATTTGCTTTAAAAGTGAGACTGCATAATAGATCATTTTTTCTTATTAAATTTTGGCTGAATTTCAAAGGAAAAAACTTTCAGATGAAGAGAAACTGTTTGTACAGAAATTCATGCAAGTATGAGGTCTGATCATACATCATCAGGACCATGGAATAGTCTTGGGCTGAGAGAAAATGAGGTTGTCAAGACAAAGGCCTCAAGCTTATGGTGATTTATTAGTGGGAAACAAGGGATCATGACACACAAATAGCATGTAAGATACAGATAATGATCCGTTGGTTGCCTTCCACCCTATATATCCACTCCATCACAATGCACACGCTTTCCCTACCCCTGGCCAGACATTAGCTGGTGGGAAGCCTTTTGGGAGAAAGTACAATAGATTTGCATTTTGGTCTCCACTTATTCATATTGATCAATGCAACTATAAGTCAGTAACAAAAACAACCTCCAGGAACAATTGCTGGATGACAAGCAGCAGAGAAACAGAGCCTCAGTATTACAGCCGCAAGGAACAGAATTCAGGCAACAACCCAAATGAGCTTAGAACAGATTCACCATCAGAGCCTTATGAGATGCTAAACAAGACTCAGTTCATCCATGCTCTACCGAGACTTCTCAGAACTGTAGATGATAAGCGGGTATTATTGTAAACTGCTAACTTTGTGATAATTTGTTAAGGATACAGCAGAAAACCAATACACCTCTCACTGGCTGATATGCAAAGTGCATTAGCCCCAGCCAACTACAGAAAGTAGATAAAAAGCTACTCCATGGAAAAAACAGCTGGCTTTAATATTTTATAAAATCTACTATCCCAATAAATACTGTTGTGGTCTAAGAGTACTTCACTCTGAATAAATAAGGAATAAAAATGTTCATGTCCTTGAAATGATAACTGGACAGTGTATTGTGTCCATTCTAGACCCATGATTCTTTGTGATTTCCAAACTATCACATACTCTGAAGGCTAATTTTTTTCAACCAGCCAGCTAACCTTAAAGCCATCCTTCAAGGGCAATTGTTGGCTAGACTATATTTTTTACTGACACTTAACACAAGCTCAAAGTCATCTTCAAAAATAAACATGTTTGAGGTTAGAACGCTTTTTTCTTAAAAGGAAATAAGACAAAACTGGCATCTATTTGTACTCCTTACCTCCCTTCAAACCCTATGTAGAGAGTATCAAGACCCTCATTCTACAGATCTCACTTCTGGCCCCATAACTGGTAGGCAGCACATGAGAGATGGAAATTCACTTTCTTTGTCTCCTAAGCATGGGGTCTTTAAAGCACTTTTTCTGGTTAACGATTAATATACCCTTTGCTTATGACAGGCTTTAGGAATTTATTATCAGAATTTTAAACTACACACACACACACACACACACACACACACACACACACCCCATATATATAACATCACAGTCTCTGTTCTTTGGTTTGTATAATACTTTTTCTCATTATTTCTTGTTTACTGTCCATTTTTTCTCTAGCTAGGAAAAGATTAAGCGTAAAAATACAATATTGTCTTATACAGAGATTTTTTTCTTCCTCCCCTAATGTGTTCTCTGAGCTGTCACAAAACCTTGGAGCCACGGCTGTGGTGGGACACAGCTTTAAGAGGGCACAGGATGAGTACATTCCAGCAAATATCCCAGGACAGTGGATGGATCATTTCAGATGGTGACTTGAAATTCATTCCTGTGTCCACCCAAATGTTGCCAGGGTAACAGCCCAGATCAGCTGCTTCTCTGAGAACCCTTCCTTCCCCTGATGATGCAAGACTAAAGGGCCCTCTGTATTTTTTCTCTTTCTGCATGAACCTGAACTTCACCATTAGCACATTTTGTATATACGTGCTTTCCTGTCCTGGTGGTCTCTGCATCTCACAGTTTGGTATGTTATCATTTCAGCCTATCTTGCTAAAGTTATGTGAGTGAATTAAATCATGTGAATATGCCCCATCACCTCAACTAGACTGCAAACTTCCGTGGGCACAGATATTATTTTATTGATCTTTTGTATCCATAGCATATACTTATACACGCACACAGTAATTGGGATATAATAGTATAGAATAAACACCACATAGATTTATTTACATTTAACACCAAACAGTTGATTTGATCCCTCCCTTGTTACTGAATATATGTGTTAAGCCCTGTTTGTTCGGATCAAAACATTAAGGAATTTTAAATAAAGCAGCATCATACATAAAAGTAAACAGTAGATTGGGGATAACATCAGGCTGACAATGCAGTGTTTAGACTTCCAAGAAGTAAGAGAAGGGATATAGAGACAATGGGAAGATTAAAAAGATTTTTTTAATCCAACACAAAATTGAAAATTTTGATTACAATACTGGATTGACAATATCATAACAGGAATGAATTTGTTATGCATAGGATAAAGTCTATGACATCAAAAAGACAAGTGACAACAAATATGATAAGGTGATGGGAGTGTGAGAAAATTCCCCATAGAATTCTGTTGTTATTTTAACATTGTTTTTCTAGTTAAAAACTCTTTAGAAAATACACCAATTCTCTCTGGAAAATTGCCTCTCTGTCTCCTGAGTTACTTTCCAAGCTAAATCAAATAATTGCCCTTAAGACAACTAATAAAAATCCATTCAACAAGAAAAATGAAAACCAGTGTGCCATGAATCTTCACTTTTCTCCCCTCCTAGCTAGAAGATTTAAAGGCAGGCCCAGGGCTGCCTGGGCTGTTCCATCATACCTGCACAGCTATCTTTTCCACCATTCAGGAAACACGCTGCTGTGCAATTTGGTCAGCTGGGTTCTTAGTTTATATAGTTTTACGTGTTTCTGCCCCTGATGCTAACAAAAATCCTACTTAGTACTGGCATGTTAGACCAGTCAGTAAGAATTCTTGGGAAATCTGAGAAATACAGATGGTCCCCAACTTATGATGGTTTGTGCATGATTTTTTTTGACTTTATGACGGTGGAAGCAATACACATTCAATAGAAACTGTACTTCAAGTACCCATACAGCCATTCTGTTTTTCACTTTCAGCACAGTATTTAATTACATGAGATATTCAACACTCTTATAAAATAGGCTCTGTGTTAGATGATTTGCCCAAACTTAGGCTCCAATGTAAGTGCTCCAAGTACATTTAAAGTGGGCTAGGCTAAGCTGTGATGTTTGGTAGGTTAGGTGTATTCAATGCATTTTTGACTTACGATATTTTCAACTTATGATGGGTTTATTGGGATGCAACCCCATTGTAAGTTAAGGAGCATCTGTAATTTGTGGAAAATCATGTAAAGTTATGTTTAGAAGTTTAATGAGATTCACTTTTGGTGCCTCTCTCTGGGCCTCTATATCTTTGATCACTCCCTCCAAGGAACCCAAACTCTTGTCATTGCCTTCATGATGTTTTCTCTACAACACCCTGCCTTGTCATGAAAGATGGACGTCCCAGGAGCCTAACTGCTCATGAGCCCAAGCCTCCACAAAACACACAAGCTTGTCCTTCAGACCCCTGTCCTCCATTATGACATTTGTAGCAGCATTGAAGCTAGTAACACACCCCATTAAGACAGTGCTTGTGTTACAATAGGTAATAGGAGCTTTGAGGCAGCGAGAGCTTTGGGCCAGAGAACATGTGAGGGATGTTCCACGCCATCTCTCATCCATTAGTTCAACTCCAAGTATCACATATTCACTGTGTTATTGTGCTTGGTGAGGAGAGGATATAAATATGTGTCCTAAATTCATAATCTTTAAGGAAACTATAATCTAAGAGAGAAGTTTAACAGTGACTACAAGAAATACAGAAGCTCTTCAAGGAGAGTTCAAAGATGTGCAGGTGACAGATGGCAGCAGATGGTCCAAGGGAGCGGTGAAGTGGGGTTAGGAGTGCTCACACCAAAGCCATTGACATGGCATTTACCGACAGATGGACAGGTCAGCTTCCCCATGCCACTGGCCGAGCCTGCCCTACAGGGGATGAAGGATAACTGAGACCCAAGGCAGTGTCCTCCTCAGGGTCATAGCTTCCTTTCTCCTCAGTAAGGATCAAATGAAGATTGAGACAGAATTTCCAAATGCTCAGACTCAATAAAAATTCTCCTGAGATGAATATTCTGGGAGCCTATGAATACACTCAACAACTGGAAAGGTGAACTCAAGAAAACAGAAAGAAATATCAGCAGAACCTAGTGACAAACATCATAAAGGACAGGACACATTGGGCTAATTGCAATACATGAAGTAGATATCATCATATGTCATGTTTAGGTATGAAAAATGGTTTTAGAGATATGTATATTATATATATGTATACATAAAGAGATAAACAATGTCATTAAGGCAATATTACTGTCTATATATTTGTGTAGGACCATCACATAATTTATTTTACTTTATTTTTAATCTTTGTCCTTTAACATTGGTATATTCTTCCCATGTTACATACAGGCAACTGATGCCCAGAGATGTTAAAAATATTTTGCAAAGTCACAGATATCTAGAAGTAAAGCCAGAAATCAAATGAGGGTCTACTAATCCTAGGGTACAGATCTAGGCCACTGATGAGAGCTGTGTCAATGTGTGAGTGTGTGAGTATGTGTATGTGATATTTTAGGGGAGCTTGCGGACAGTGTGTAACACTTTTAATTGCAGCAATTTTTTCATTGGCAATCTGTCCACAGAGGAATTTCAAATCTAGAGAACAATAGAAATGATTGCAATGACAGAAAATCCAATCTGGTTTCTAGCATATTAGAATTGCATAGAGCAGGTAGCTTCAAACTTTTGGCAACCTTGCATTGTAAACAGATGTGGCCAAAGAAAATACATTTCATTTTTATGAGCAGCTGTCCCTGACCAAAATGAACAAATGAACTTTGATGCAGGAAAAGACAGAGCAGGCATCTACTCTACCATCTATGAGGTGCCTCAAATCTTTGCCTGCGGAAACCAGTCCCGTATAGTCCCATCAGCCTCAACCACTACCTGAGCTAAAGCCCACCTATTCTAAATCTTTCCACTGAAATTTCTCTTTGAGTGCCCATATTTAAAAGTCTTTTGTTTGTCTTGCATCAAAGGAGAAACTAGGGAAAGGGGGAGGTGTGGTGGAGTCAGGTGAGTCTACTGGGAAACAGACCCGGCATCTGCTGAGGTTGCTGGTCTTCCTGGGGAGCCTCGGGAAGAGCCCTGTAGGAACAGCTCCAGCCACTGATGAACCTGCACAGCTGCACCACCTTGCCTCCACCACCAGCCCTCCTCCCAGCACACCTGAAACCCATTTGGTCACCATGACCTTGGCTGCCTCAAAGATGCTATAGGAAGTAGCCCGAACAAGTCATTTTTTACTTTCCATAAAGATGGTGTTCACGAAAATGTTTAGGACACTACAAAGTGTGTGCTGTCACCTTCAGAGCTCCAGGAGAAAGCTATCTCAGGACTCACTATCAGAAAGTTTCATTTCTACAAAGCATCATAAACAACTGGTGTATCTGTTTCTTTTGGACACTGTGGGTCAGACTCATATTTTTCACCCATCTCTAGCCATAGAACATTATGTCATGACACGTATTTTGTCTCTAAAAACAATCTTAGCTTTATCTGATTTCTGTTTACCCTTATTCTACAAAATTGACATATCTTAAAAAGTCATGTTAAGTATCACAACCAAGGCCAGGCGCGGTGGCTCACGCCTGTAATCCTAGCACTCTGGGAGGCCGAGGCAGGCAGATTGTTTGAGCTCAGGAGTTCAAACCAGCCTGAGCAAGAACGAGATCCCGTATCTACTATAAATAGAAAGAAATTAACTGGACAACTAAAAATATATGGAAAAAATTAGCCAGGCATGGTGGCATATGCCTGTAGTCCCAGCTACTCGGGAGGCTGAGGCAGGATTGCTTGAGCCCAGAAGTTTGAGGTTGCTGTGAGCTAGGCTGACGCCACAACACTCTAGCCTGGGCAAAAGAGTGAGACTCTGTCTCAAAAAAAAAAAAAAAAAGTATCACAACCAAGAGGCCTAAGGAGACAAAATGACTAAATGTAATGTGATGTTCTTTGGACGGCACCCGGGCCAGACATAAAGGGCCTTAGATAAAATTTAAGAAAATATCAGTAACAGATGAACTTCAGTTAATGAAAATGTATCAATATTGGTTCTCTAATTGCAACAAATAAAACATACTAATGTAACACATTAATGGGAAAAATTGGTTGAAGATATATAAGGACTCTATTCTATCTTCACAAATTTTCTATAAATTTTTAAAACTATTCTAAAATTAAAAGTTTATTTAAAGAAAACCAAAAGACATATTAGGTACCTTACATCATACCACTGCTAACTTTCTGGTATTCTTTCCTATTCATTCAATAACAATGATAAAAAGTCATATTGTTGGGATTTTTGTAGATTACTTTAAATACATTTTGGAAGACAGTTGAGTGTTATGCATAAAACACATACAGAGAAGAACACATAAACTTTTGGTTAAATAAATAGTCCTTGGTACAGTTTTTTATAATGTCATTAGCTAATGTGGGTTATGCCAAAAAAAAAAAAATGGTGGACTTCTGTGCAGTACCTACGTTCCATTTCTTGATTTACTTTTTACTTTTTATTTTTAGTGTGATTTATTCATAGTACTTTTAAAAATGGTGATATATAGGTATATCCTCAAGAACACACTTTAACTTTTCTTTATATTTTTCTCTTTTCAATAAATTCAATTCTAATAGTTCTGTGTGACCACTTCTCTAACTTATTTACATCCCTTGAGAGTCCAACACTAACGTTCTCATAACTAAATGTGTTCTTACTTGCAAACTGAACCAGTCACTAAGGACATGGTTTTAAGTACTCAAAGGTCAGGACTGATTTTCTATATAATTATAAGGGTTTTAAAAAGAGCAAGCATACATTTTTTGCAATAAGAATTTTAAAATAAAACCAATTTTAATTTCAAGAAAAGTCACTCTGACAAAGGACATAAGCAAAAATGTATCAGAAGATAAAATGATAAATGCTGATAAAATATGCAGCCTCACTAATATTAAAAAAAGACAAAAAATAAATGTGACACTAATTTTGACAGATTAATTTAAGGATTTTGAAAAGTGTAATGCTTAATAATAGTGTTCCAGGGACCTTTGAACAGTCTTGTGAAGGATATTGGGGCAGAGAATGGGGGATTCATAGCCATTTGCATAGTGTTTCCTTAACCTCTGAACATACAGATCTGGAAAATTATCACTAAGAGAGCATGGTAGATGCATGCTGAGACAATTTTATTCCTAGGATATGATATAAATAAGTCCCTTACAAAGGGGGAAGACATGAGCCTGAGAAGTTCAACAATCTTTGTATTATACTATGTCATAAAAATTTGTGTATGCTTGTTATTTTGAAAGAACTGTCTCTGTTGTAGAAGAGGTGGTATCGGTCTCTTATGTCCCATGTGAGAAAGGAAATCCTGTAACTGCTTACTGGTGTCAATCATCTTAGGTTAGGCTTGGAAGGTGAGACCTCTCAAATGAGAGAAGGTCACTGTGTTAGACTATGCATAAATTCCTTTCTTTTTGTCCCTCTTAGGATGGGAATAAGTTCCAGTTCTGCTCAAAGCCTTTAAATAAAGAAGATTTCATTATTGGAAACATGAAAACTCAGTATAGTAACATCTGATTATTGCTTAATCTTATCTTGATTAGAAAATAAAGATATTTTATTGACAAGCCCTTCTTGCAGATATCTCTCTGTCTTGAAACTCTGAATCTTTCATTCATGGCCATAATATTAATAAAAAGTACCTACAATCAATTTAATGGTAAAGAGGAAATTTCCCTTTATCTCTGGCAAAAATTTCCCAAGGCATTCTGACACAGTAATTTTGTTAGTTAAATCTTTAATTAAGTTCAAAGTTCTAAATACTCTAACCATATATTGTACACACATAAGGTTCTTAGGAATGAAAAAGGCTATATTATTGATCCTAGTTTAATAGTTTGGTAGGTTGAATTATTGCTCCCAAATATTAGGTACCCCTCCCCTGAGGTGGGTCATATTTCTTCTTTCCACCAATATCTGGCTTAAAATCTGAATGGAAGTGTCACAAACAACTTTAGCAGCAGTTTTATACCTGGTGCACATTGGCCATGCTCAGGTCCCTTTGCCATCAGGTCCCTTTGCCACAGCCATCAATGTCCCAGATAGAAGTTGTTCTATAGATTGGCTTCCAAAGAACAGAAGACAGAGAAGGGAGTTTTAACTAACAAATAAGGGACATGCAGCATGAATGAGAAATAATTATTTATTGTTATAAGACATTAAACAAGGGTTCATTTGTTATTACAGTACATCCTGGCTTATCCTGACTACTATAGAAATTGGTGCCTAAATATAGGGGGATACTGTAACAACAACAAAATCAACAATGCAACATAAAATATGAGGCATATAGAAACAAGTAGCAGATGACAAAGAAATTGTGACCAAGGTCTAAAAGGACACAAATCCATTATTATGCAGCGGCAAAACATTCAGTAATATTGTCATCAGAAATACCTTAGAAGACAGATATTTTTTCAAATGAACTTTCATGTTTAGGCAAGGAGGTAGGAACATTAATTGTGCAGAGATGAAAGTGAAATTGATTCTTATTTCCAACTATTACAGATCAGGTTGAGAAGGTCTCTACACTACAAAAGACCAATGAAAACTCAAATTCATAGAAAGAGCTCAAAGGGGCTTACATTCTTTTCTTAAAAACTCTGAAAGAATTAATTTGGCACTCATAAATCTTTCAGATGAAGAAAATGACTAAGAAAGAGACTAAGGCTGTGGCTTTCCATTAGAAGTAAGTGTACCCAAAATTAAGTCTAGAGGGGATTTAATTCTCTAACAAGAATTGTAGTCCTGGCTATTGGTACACATTGCCTAATAAACCAGTTAAGGAGGAAACTACATTTTTAAGAAGATTTTTTGTTAGGAAAACAAAAAAGCTAGCAGCCTGGACTAAAAGGGACTGTGAGCATTAGAGACTTAAAACGGTTTTTGGGCCCCCAACATTTTAGGACCAGAGAATAGAGCAGAAGAGCCGCTCGTACTCAAAGAAATAGTCCCCAGTGCTGTAGCAGAAGAGGCCAAGGAGGATGGTGAGAAAAAGGACTTCCCTGAGATTGGATGCAAGCGGCATATGTCCTCAACTGCCTGGATGTTTTACCTTTCACAGAAACACAATAACGGTGACTTCTTAAATCTGTTTCCAAAGACTTACAGCCTGCTCTCTCAGCAGCTGCCAACGGAGGCAGGGCCGCAGCAGGAGACAGAGCTAAAGAAGTAGAAAGGCCTTTGAGAAGCTAATGCTTCTGTCTGGACATCTAGTGTGGTAAACAAAACAATGGTCCCACAAAGATGCCTACATCTTAATTAATCCTTGAATTTGTGGATAAATTAGTTTTCGTTGTAAAAGAGACTTTGCAAATGTGATTAATTTTCCCTTGAGATAGGAAGATTATCCTAAGTTATCTGAGTAGGCCCAATTTAATCATAAGTCCTTAAAAGTGGAGAAACTTCCCTGGCCATGGCCACAGAAAGGTGTGGCTATGGAAGAGGAGTCTGTTAAGTGCAATGTTCAGGGCTTGGAATCCAAAGGAAGGGGACCATGAGCCAAGAAGGGTGAGTGCCTTCTAAAAATTAAAAATGGCAAGGAAACAAATTCTAGCCTAGGGCCATATACAGGAATATAGGCCTGCTAACACTTTCATTTTAGCCCAGGGAAACCCTTGTCAGACTTTTGGTCTACAAAAGTGCTGCATGATGAATTTGTGTTGTTTCAAGCCACTGAGTTTGTGGTAATTTGTTATGGCAGCAATGGAAAATTAATACATCTAGTAATTACTCAATCTGGACATAGAGAAACACAGTGTTTGGCCATGATTTATTGGTTTTGGAATGCCAATACTTCAAATGCAAAAACAAGCCTACCAATAAATAAATAAAACAAACAGAAGAGATTGATTCAGCATCAGGAATTATTAAACTCTCATTAGCTACCTCACATGCCATAGCCAGGGCCAAAACTTTAGCAAGCTCTCAACTTGGACAGTGATAAATGCTTCCAAATTTTGAAAATTTGAATGCTTCATACATTTTAAGTATAAATTTCTCCTTATCCTTCAAATAAACGTTTGGTCCTACTCCAGTGATTCTAATTCAATTTGTGTGGTGTAGAACACAAAATGATATATGTAAGCTTCTTTGTGAAAGCTTTCCTGATGGTTTTATTATAATAAACCATGCTTGAGAACTACTGCTCTAAAGGACAAGATTCTTATTTATATCATTCAAGGGCTCGGGCTATTAATTTAGCCAAATGGATTGGATAATAGCATTAAGCCAACTCAAGTTAGATCCAAATCTATTTGAGGCAAGTCTCTATGGATTCAATTCACTGGCATTTCTAATAAATTTTACATACTTATGCCCATGTGGTTCCTGTGGGTGCCCACCAAACTTCTATGAGGATTTGTGCTGTAACAATGTTGTTTGCCAGCCAGTGACACTACAAAGAAAGATTAATTAGTAAATAGAGTGGTCACATAGAATTATAACATGACATTAACATAGGGCCCAGATGAGTATCACAGCACGTTCAACACTACTTCACACAGCTCATTGATGTGAGAGGTTTGACCAATAGCTCCGACATAAGAACTATACTATAAGTGTAACTGGGGGGCTGAGGTGTAATTACAAAAGGTAATCCCCAATCATTAGGACACAAGTGTATATTATAACTTGGAGTATGAGGCTGGTTTTCAGGAAAAGCAGCCACTACAGAATTTACCACCTGGGAACATACTCAGAGAGTTTATCGCAGATGTGACAACCTTGATTCCACAGTATCTAACAAGGGAATCATGTTTAACAGCTATTATGACCTAAGACTTGGCTCATAATATGGACATAAAATATCCTCTTAACCTTAAACTGTCACCTCCAAATAGAAAACATAATAGAATGACGGAACATACTCCTCAAGAAGCAATTCATTTCTCTAATGATTAGAGATGAGCATTTTTTTATATGTTTGCTGGCCATTATTCTATCTTCTTTTGAAAAGTTTTTGTTCATTTCCTTTGCCCATTTGTTGATGAGGTTGTTTGATTTTTTCTTGTTAATTTTTTTGAGTTCTAGATAGATTAAAAAAATAAATAAATAAATAAATAAATAAAAATGAATAAGAACTCAAGATTTCAAAGTGATGGAAAGAAGTTAAATGTAATAATAAAAAGTTCAGGCCTTCAGAACAAAAAAAGAAAAGAAGCAATTCAATAGAAGTCTCACTGCTTCTTGAACTTCAACAAACCATTCATCTTCTCAGCATCTGATCCTTTTATGATACCATTTTCCCAGTCATATATCTCCATAATGAATAGACCAAGGGGTGAATAAAAAATGTTAAACGTACACCTATCACATGATCCAGCCATTCCACTCTCACAAATTGATCCAAGAAAAAAATGAAAGCATATACCTACACAAAGACTCATACGTGGATGTTCACAGCAGTTTTATTTGTAATAACCAAAAACTCAAAACAACTCAAATGCTCTTCACCAGGTAAACAGATAAACAAATTATGATATATACAAATAATGGAACACTACTGAGAAATGAAAAGGAATTAACTGTTGATATATGCAATACAATGATGACTCTAAAAATACTTGTGCAGAGTGAAAGAAGGCAGGTAGAAAAGAATGTACAATGTACACTTCCATTTATATGCAAGTCAATTATAGTTTTAGAAAATAAGTAAATGGCAGTCTGGGGATGGGGGTGGAGTGGGGTAGGAGGAAGGAATTTTCAATGAGGCACAAAGTAATATGAGGAGGGATATGTTCATTATCTTAATTGTGGTAATTGTTTCTTGGTCATATATATATATTCATCAAAATTTATCAAATTGTGCAATTTAAATATTTACAGCTTATTATATATCAATTATACTTTAACAAAACTATAAAAATAGAAAAAGAGTAAATGGACCGTATGCCAAGTATATTTGGTCATACCCATCATGAAAGAACTGTTACTTCTTATGATGGCTGAAATTATGATTTTATTTCATGTGAATTTCCCCAGAAGCAAACATATACAAGATATAGAATGCAAAACTATTCTCCTGATGAGAAGGAGTACACAGGATATGGAGTAACCCCATATGTAGCCATCTGAGACAATTTAAATATATACTAGCCACTCGAACCACAATGAAATTTTTATGAAGAATAGTCATAGATTTTAATCATTTAAACATCCACTCTCAAACTTGTTCAAAACCAGGCTGGACCACATGAGGGAGCATTTAACTTTAGAAACATGTAAATTATTTAACGAGGAGAATATTGATCTAATTAAAGAATTTATTAATGATTTGAACCAAATGCTAATAACTAAGATATATGAATCTTAGGCCAATCTCTAGGTAACTGGTTTGCTGACATGGTAAAAAAGTTTCCTAGCATATCCAGCAATATACAACTGTAAATTAAATGTTTCTATTAAAATATAAAGTGGTAATTGTTCACTATTACCATGAGTATTAGGTACCTCAAAGAATTTCCATTTTTGTACCTCAAGTCTCTATCTTCTTGTTACTAAAAGTCATTTAAGCCCCTTGGGAATAAAATCAAGAAATCCAAGTAAAAAAACGAAAAACTCATACCTCTGCATCAATCTTTATGATTTTTGGATCACAGAACATGTACATGTTTCTCTAAATCCATCCAATATTAAAAATGGCATGGAGTAAGGAACAATATTGAACTTAGCTAGGCTAGCCTGGTCTTTGTGAGAACCAGTCCACTTTATCTTGCATAGCAGATCTGTGGGCATCACCAAGCAATCTGGCAGCCTTGGCTCATCCCAAAGAGTAAGTTGATATTCAGCTGTTGTAGATGGTCAGAATATTCAACAAATTGATCATGCTCAAAGTACTAACTTGTGAGTTAGATCCAAATAGCCACAGAAACAATTAAACTTGCATTTATGAGGTTAGAAAAGTAGAACACAGTCTAGAACAGCACTTTTCAATAGAACTTTGTGCAACAGTAGGTATTTTCTGCATCTGTGCTATTCAGTATGGTAGCCACTACCCATATGTGGTTGTTGACACACGAACTGTGGCAAATGAGACTGAGGAAGTGAATATTTCATTTTGTTTCATTTTCATTAATTTAAATTTAAATCCAAATAGACATATGTAGGTAGTGTCTAACACATTTGACAGTGCCTATCAAAAGTGTTAATAAAGATAGGCAGACCAACATTGTGCTTACAGCATATTTTCAGATCTTCATCTATGTGTGATAATAAGATGTGTTTGAGAAATTAGAGTGTCCATCCAGATGAGGCACAAGGTGAATTCACTTTTATTCTTCCAACTAAAAGATATAAACACATCTAAGACTTTCGAAACATACTTCCATAGAGCAACTTATGTCAGCACCATATGAGAACATATGATTGTTTCACTTTGAGGGTGTTTGTTTGGATCAGTTAGAACTATGCCCACTTTTCAACACTTCTTGTTTGCACATCAAAATTCCTAAGTACAATAATTTTACTGCCTCAAATCTGGGGGCTTTAATATCCTCTTCATTGTAGGATCTATAAAAATGTTTGGCTTTGTTCCACAAGATTCAGGGTGTAATATGGTACCATTCTTCTTATGATGGGGAAAGACTGAGCATCATAGTATTGGGCATAAGGAATTACGTTCCTTAATATAATTAAACCAACTCCATGTGAGGGTCGTGGATTACAAGACTATGGAGACCTTTTATCAGTTATCTATTTTATCAGACCTTTTATCGGTTGCATGACATATAATACCCCAATCTTAGTGGCTTGAAACAAGAATTTATTTAGTTCATGAATCTAGTAGTAAATTGGTAAGTTCTGCTTCTCTGGGTTGGACATGACTCATCTTAGCTAAGCTTACTATGCATTAACAGTTAGGTAATTGGCCAGGGACTGGCTGATTTAGGACATCTTCAACTGAGAGGTCACTCTGTTTATGATCCATGTTATTTCTCATCTTCTAGCAGGTTAACTCAGGTTTATTGATATGGCGAAGGTAGGGTTCTAAGAAAAAAGGATGTGAGTAGGTCAAATCTCTTGAGGCCTAAACTTGGAGCTAATAAGTTGTAAGATCAATCCATATTCAAGAAATAGGGGAAAAAAAATCTACCTCTTGATGAGCTGCAAAACCATATTGCAAAGAGCATAGATAGACGAAGGGGTGGAGAAATGTGACATTTTCCAAAACCCTAATTAATAATATCAATTTCTGGGTTGAAGGTAAATGAAATTCTTCAGGAGTACATATTGATGTTTGCATCAAATTTTCTGAGACAAACAAATGTTATTACCGTAGGATCCAAGGGGATGAAGTGAACTGGAACCTATCTCAGTTTATAGACAATCCTAATCTGGATCAAACTGTAATGAACCGATCTTACCTAGCCTTACATAATAAGTTAATTTAAAGTGGAAAGTCCACACAATTTGAAACCTGATAATAGGACAAATATATTATGACAATCACTACCAGTCCAAAAATTGTGAATGGCAATCTTCAAGCTACTGGAGTAAGAATCCTCTTGCTTAAAAGTCTTGAAATTTTATTTTACCAGACAAGCTGTCATTATCTTACTAGCCTTGATGAGCTGTTGATGAGCATTACAGATACCAGCCAAATTCTTTCATTATGTCTTGGATAATAGCCAAATACAAATATATACTAGTTTTAAAAAGCATTGTGCCCATCTGTTCTCAATCAGTACAATGAATAAGGGGAAAATAGTAAAATTATGGCTATAACTTCAATAGGTTGTAAAAAAGGCTGATGAGGACATGATGAACCCAGTAAACTCATACAGTTAATATACTGCTAGCCACAACAAACGTGTATTGCCATATTGCAAGACAATGCAATACATGTCTTTAAGGAAATCCCAAACCATCAAATTCTCAACCAATAATTATATATTTAGGAATCTACTATAAAGGAATAATCTAAAAATAGTAACAACAAATACGAATGTATTCTCTGTACCACATTCAGAGTTTTTCTTACAAGAAGGAAAATTGAAAGCAGACTAAATGTCCAACAGTATAAAAATGGCTAAGTAATTACAGTATTTTAACTGGATAGAGTATTATGGAGCTATGATGGTTATAAAGATCATGCAGCAATATCAAAAATATGTAAAGTATAATCCTAAGTGAAGTAAGATACAGAATTATATGTACACTGTAATTATAAACTATGCAAAATAAAATGGAAAAAATGCATAGGGTTTCACGCACTGTTAGTAGGAGTTGCCTTTTGGAATGCCCTCTTTTCAAAAGTTTTAAGAATGTTCATATCTTTTGATTGAACATGTAGAAATTTAATTCAGTTTCTGGAAACACAACTTAAGAAAATTATCCAAAATGAAAAAAAAATGATTTACAAAGAAGAGTTTTTAGTACATCACTTCAGCATTTTGTAAAATTTGTGAAGAACCAAAAATAGCTTAAATGTGTAGGAAGAATGAAATAGTTAAATAAATTATAACTTATCTGTATGCAGAATGTTATGCAGGCATTAAGAATGAAAGAATTTAATGACAAAGAGAAATTTATAAATTAATAAGAAAAATCAAAATTTATTTTTAAAAGCAATATATAAAATAATATTAACTACATCATTTAAAATTATGTAGAGAAAGATGAAAATATACCAAAAATTTAATGTGATTAATGGTGATTATATAAAATTCTTAATGCCATTCATTTCTCATGCTTTTCTGTATTTCTAAGTGCATGCAATAAGCTTAGTAAGCATGTATTACTTTCATAATCAGAAACAATTATAAAAGCCTACATAGGCAAAAAACAGAACATATCTTTATTGACACTAATTGTGTGAGGGTGATTGATTAAGGATCCTGTGCTTATTTTGTCTATTTTCCACATTTCAACATGTAGTTATGTTAAATTCATAAGTTCAAAAACTATGACTGTTATGTGATGATCTATGTCATACCTTGTGTTCTGGTAGGACATGACACTAGTAATAACATTTTATACTCATGTTAAGTATTTACAGTTTGCAAAGTATTTCACTCATATTACTTCATTGCAAAGTAGTTCGCTTGCGTTATTTCATTCAATTTACACAGAGTTCTGTGTGAAGTAAATATTGTTACCATGCTACAGCTGCAGAAACTGAGACTCAGAGGTTAAATGAGGTCATCCAAGTCATGTGGCAGACACATATCTGAACCAGCGTTGGACTCAGTGGTTGCGTTTCCGTACGCTACGCTCTGTCAGCTTCCATGGGCTCTTTCTTAGTTTTTCCATCAGGAATGATAAAGCACTATGCCATTGCAAACATGATACAAATTTGTTAAGTAGCTAAGACATTTACTGGAAGGGAGTGACTTTTATTTGCTTTACACCTCTATTTCCACTGTCCTACAATGATTACTTTTTCAGAAGTTAGGCTTTAATGTTTCAGTTAGTTCTTTTCCAACACATCTCCAATCCCTTGATATACTCAACTAATTAAGCAGTGATGTGGACTTTACATGAAGTACTTTTTCATTAGCCACAGTGATTCCCAACCTACTCAGCCTGGGCTCAGGACCCTTAATATTCAAACTGGCAATCTAGTGTAAGTAAACTCTTTATTTAAATAATGACATCTGAGATTAAGCTCAATAAAGGTTTCTATGGAAACTAACGGCAATATCAAAACTTTTCAAACCGCCAGGAGTGACCCAATTAAGAGAGATAAAAATGAGTGACAGGAAAAAGTAGCTATCAATAGTACAGAAAGGTTAATTCCACTTCCTCACACTCATTTTCATAAATGTGTCTGCATATTTATTAGAAGGCTGGAATTCATTTGATATTTGAGGATCTCAAATGGATAAGAATAATGCATGAAGTGAAAGTTTATGTTGTTCTTCAATAACATGGAAGTCAATTTCACAGAAATACAGAGATTAAAACTGAAGAGCAAGGTAGGTTTATGCGAATGTAAACAGACACAGATAATATAGATAAACACTGCCAAAGATAAAATTCTAAGATATCTGCAACAGAAAATATTAATAAGTTTTAGAAATTAGCTCCAAAGAGAAAAGTTAAAGAAGCCTTCTGCCTTCCCTAGAACTAAGAAACTAGAACTAAAAAAGAAAAACTAGAACTAAAAAAGAGAAATATTTGCTGAACTTGACTCCAGAATAAAATGCAAATATAAACATGTTTATTAAAGGTTGTAATCAAATAAGAAGCTCTTAAAAATAGTTTTGAGATTCAAGCACGATATAAGAATAATTCATGAATTTGCAAATTGGTATTTCCTGCTGTGAACGTTAAAGAAGTTCAAGCTTTAACCTTGACATTTGCATGTACTGTGACAATTGAAAACCCAAAATATTAGTGTACATGGCTGCAGAGTTTTAACTTGTTTTGAGAGCTCAAGTCACCAAATATTTTCCTACAAATACTTACGTAAAGAATCCAAGCATGTTTAATAAGTAGTATCATGAATTTTATTAATAGAACACAATGACAAAGTGACATCTATAGCTGGATTACTAATAGACATCTCAAATTTAACTTGCCCTAAATCAGCCTCCTGGCCCTTCCCTAATATGCTTTTCCTGAAGGCTTTTCCTGTCTCAGTCAACAGTGACACCGTCTTTCCAATTTCTCAGACCAGAGTCATTCTTGACAATTCTATCACCAAATAAATCCCTTCAACTTTCATTCAAAATATCCTCAGCACTGAACCACTTCTCTCCACCTTGCTTGCCCCTGCCATGGCCCAATCCTACACTATCACAGCAGGATCATTGCTGCTTTCCCTTCTTGGGCCCTTCTGCCTTTTGTCAGTGCTTAAGCACTGCACCAAGAGTGATTCTGTTCAGAAAAAAGTAAGACCCTATCTCTGCTGTGCTCACCCTTCTGAGAGGCTTCCTGTCTCATTCAGAACAAAGCCAAAGTTCTTGCAATGGACATTTAAATGCAACATGATCTGCTCCTTTGTGTGCCTCTCTGACCTTGTCTCCTGTGCTCCACCAACTCACTGGCCCCAGTCACTCTGACCTCCTTACTTTCTTCCACTAAGCCAGGCATGCGTGTGCCTCTTTTCATGCACTGTCCCCTCTGCTTGGAAAGCTCTTTCTCAGTGTTTGCATGGTTCACTCTTTCATCACCTTCACATCTTTAATCGTCTTCTTGGTGAGCCTTCCTTCTCTGGGCATCATTTTAAAAACTGTAATCCCTTTATCCTATCATTCCCTTCCTTTCTCAGCCTCCCTAGAAGCTATGCTGAGGAAGCTTTAAAAAGCTTGATTAAAAACAAATTCACACCAGGCAATTTCCCAGTGAACTCTGCTGAGCCTTACCAAGTCAGACATATATTGTTACATTTGAATATATTGATATCTTAAACCTGTGGTCCCCAACCCCTGGCCAGCAGACTGATACTGGTCCATGGCCTGTTAGGAACTGGCCACACAGCAGGTAAGCAGGCAGGTGAGCCAGTGAAGCTTCATCTGTATTCACACCCGCTCCCCGTAGCTGGCAGCATCACCACATAAGCTCCGCCTTCTGTCAGATCAGTAGAGACATTAGATTCTCATAGGAGCGTGAACCCTACAGTAAACTGCACATGCGAGAGACCAAGGTTGCACGCTCCCTATGAGAATCTAATGCCTGATGATCTGAGGTGGAGCTGAGGCAGTGATGCTAGCGCTGGGGAGTGGCTGCAAATACAGATTATCATTAGTAGAGAGGTTTGACCGCACAATAAATGTAATGTACTGAATCATCCCAAAACCATCCTCCTGCCCCTGGCCTGTGGAAAAATTGTCTTCCATGAAACCAGTCCCTGGTAACATAAAAGTTGGGGGCCATTGTCTTAAAGGACTTTCTGACATCAAAATGTGAATATTATTGAAAACAGAAATATTTTATGTAATTATCCATATTCTTATCCTGTCTTGAAAAACTCATTACTTATTGTCCTCTATTGTTATTTACCTGTTTCATGTGTATAATCTGTTTTGATCTGCCCAAAGAGACCACAAGTTCCTCTAGGTCAAGAGTCATGGATTCTATGCTTCTCTGTCCCTTTTTATGCTACATAGAGTGTTTTCTACATGAGTGCAATATGAGCGAATGGATTCAGGACCTTTCTAACCAATATTTGCTGAGCCTAGATACAAGGCATACATGTCCCACCTACTGTTCTACAATGCAAATTAGGTCCTGGGTCAAGGCCATCACCCATCATGAGTAGTCCACTGTAGTATGTTATCAACTCAGTACGAACAACTGGCTTTGAATGGCACTATGATAGGCCAGAGATGATCTATCTTTGCAGTGCATACAATATTGTAAAAGGACTGGTAACAGCAATGTCCCCATGCGGTAATAATAATACTCATAAATGCTACAGAATTAAGAAATATGGGTTACAGTAGTTACTTGGAGAAAGTGGGGAAGGACATTCTGTGGAGTTTACCAAGGCCCTGAAAGATTTGGAACCATGTACTACCCTTTCCTGGCATCAGTGAGCAGTGTATGGTATTTGTCCAACTGGGAACCATCATTCTGGTTTACAGATGAGAGAGCAGTTTCTCGGCACCTATGTTCACAAACACACATATTGGTGCTGTGGCCTAGGGTGACATTACCTCGTCTTCTTCTGACTTGTGTATCTAAGCAAGTCACAAAGAAAAAAAGGGATCTAGCCAGTGCTGCTTACTTATGTCTGTGGTTAAGGCTAAGAATTCCTAAGCATGTTTGCAACAAAATCTCTTCCCTCTGGCTTCAACACTAGACACCTGATTTCTCAGTATACTTTTCCTTTACTTATGTTGTCTCTTATCATTTGCTCCATCAGAGACCAACACAGTCTTTCTAAATTCCCCTGAATTCTTGCGGTAATCCACACTTCTACCTTATTCTGGCTATTTTATAAACTAAGAGGGATCTCCATCCCTGGCACCTTCTTCTCTCATTCAACAAGCTGCAATCAATCTGGCGGAGAAGACCAAACCTCTGAGTTGTGATTTTGTGAACACAAGTTACCTGTGCAGATTCTTTTAAAGTTGGGGTTTTCCAGAACGTGTCCTGGTAGCCGGCACTGGAACCGATGTTGCCAGAACTCAGGGAACCACGGATTCCTCGTATTCGTGTCCAGCCTCAATTTCAGGAAATAATCATCAAATGACCTGACCTCTGGAGACTGTAGCTTTATCGTGATTCCCCCGTTGGCTTCCACCTCATAACCTTCGATGACTTCATCTCTGTCTGCCCATCCATCACTGAAAAATGCGGGGATCAGGGTAGGGAGAGAGAAAGACAAACATCTCACAAATAGAACTCAGAGTTATGTATGAATGAAGCAGTCCAGCAAAGGCTAAAGTCTACTTTAAGCCAGCATTACCACCCATCAAAGATTTTTTTTTTGTGGTGGGGAGTAGAAAGTTGTGAAAGCATAATATCCCCTTTGTGTCTTTGTTTGATTTTCACAGTTGTGAAAGTGATGATGAAGATGATGACAGCAGCAATTACAACTGAAGTTCACTGAACATTCACTAGTCATCAGATTGTATGCTGTTCATATTCACTGATACGAAAGGTGTCCACAATTAGCGGAAGTCCTGGTGAGTCCAGGTAATCTGTCTCCCAAGTCCAGTACTCTTTACCAGTTTCTGTTGAAACCAGAAGGAAATAAAACCCAGGCACCTCAAGTCCCACACAATAAGACCTCTGCAAGGTTTCAAGTTTGCAATCAAGATCATTATGTAGAGCTACATTACTTGGGGTACAAAATTGATATAGCTCTGAAACATACCAACCACAGTTTTTGCTGCCGGGACATTATTCAAATCTTTCTCCCATGGAAGTGACCAGATACTTTTATTTTCTAATGCTATTTCAAAAAAACATTAAAGGAAAACGATCTCACTTCCAAGTGTAAAAAGAATCCTCCTTTTCACTAAATGGGAGTTCACTGACATTTTATTCAGTGGGATAGATTTTTTTAAATTTTGTCACCTAGAACATTCATGTCTACCAGGAGTGATGTAGCTCCAATTTAATTCAGGTGTACATGTGAGCCAGGCCTAAGAGGGTGTCAAAGACAAATTGTACCAGACAGAGTTGAACAGCCAAGGAAGAATTTATTCAAGACTATTGCAGTAGATGAGAGACATTGAACCTGACTCTGCTGAAACAAAATATGGGAGGGTTTTTAAGTGCTGGGGTGGGCTGGTGGGAAAGTACTGGAGGACCACTGTTAGGGGGAGGCTGGTCAATGAGATCAGGCATCTGTGTTTGCTAATTGTCTAATTGTCCCTTATCTAAGTTAGGCTCCTGTCCTCCCATGGAAACTGGGAGATAAGGGTTTGACACCATTGTGGTAATTACATCTCAAAGGCATGGCCCCCAAGTGCTTGAGAAAGATATCCCTGGGTTTTGATACCAGCAAGAGGCTGGGAGAATATTTACATCTCAAAGAGGCAGAGAAAGAATTTACAATGATGAACTAGCACCTTTTATCCTGGATAGCGCTGGAGCCCATCCTTTGAAGTGAAGTATCACATGAATGGAGAAACAAGCACCACATCTACTCACCATCAAATTGGTACTAACTGATCAACACTAACGTGCTCATGTGGAAGTAATATTCATCCATCCGGTGCTGGTCAGGTGGGAGGCGGGTGGTGGGAGTGGGTAAACTCACAACTAATGGGTGCAGAGCACACTATATGGGGGAAGAGCATGCTTGTAGCTCTGGCTTGGGTGAGGCAAAGGTATTATATGTAACCAAAATGTTCGTACCTCCGTAATATTCTGAAATTTAAAAAAAAAGATTTATCAACATATATCAAGCACCTTTAAAAAAAGAAAGAAAGAACTTACAAATCCAATCTTTCTAAAATATTTATTCTTAGAAATGGGAAATTGGGGGCCCATACTCAGGGAAAAAACCTGTCTAAAGCTTAGTCAAGCTGAGGGGAATGTTAAAACCCTCTTGATCAGAGGGTAGATTTATTTCTTTCCACACAGACTGGTGCCCTGCAGTTTGTGGAACATAACTATGCAGCCTCTGCCAAAGACAGTGTTTTATTGCTTGCTTCTTGCAGAGCAGGGAACTGTGCCAAACACATGTGACTGACAATAGCTCATCCTTTGTTACCTCAGATCAATTGGGATAAATGCGTTCTCCACTTAGGTGAGCTAATTGGTGTAGTTCCTCTCTAGCATCTTCCCAGCGAGCCACACATGAGCTGTATTTTCAACATGTCAAGGGTCATAGAAAATATAGCTGACTTAACATGATCCACAACTGAAGGGACTTTGAGTTACAGTATCGTTTAACCAACCAGACCAGAGAAAGTCTGTATGCTTCTAAATCCACTAGGATAGGGACTCTACAATACTTCACTGATCTTTCTTTTGCCTTTCCCTCCCTCCTTCCTTCCTTCCTTCCTTCCTTCCTTCCTTCCTTCCTTCCTTTCTTTCTTTCCTTCTTTCCTTCCTTCCTTCCTTCCTTCCTTCCTTCCTTCCTTCCTTCCTTCCTTCCTTCCTTCCTTCCGTATTTACCTAGCAGCCTCAATTTGCCAGATGCTCTGCTATGAATTCAATAGAGAATAAGACTCTCTATCCCCTGCCCCCATGGTGTTTCAGACTTATGGGAAAAACAGACACTCAACAAGAATGATGAACTCTCTGAGGCTAAAGAAAGAGAAGGACCAGTACCATGGAGAGGGAGAGTTTGGGAATTTAACTTATTCTGGTGTGTAGGTGTGTGTGTGGGGGGGGAAGAATGAGGGATGGATTCCTTAAGAAAGTGATGTCTGAGCAGAAACTTAAAGGAGGAATAAGCCTTAGTTAGGTGAAGAGAAGGGGAGAAATCAGTATAGAAGGTCCCTCATAGATTAACATACGAGACAGAACATGGCACATTTAAGGAATTTAGAAAGAGTCAGTACAACAGGAGCATGGATAGAAGTATGACATGAAAGGGGAGTGGGCACATAAATCCCAGCCTAGAAACTGTTAGCATGAGCATTATGGGAGGTCCTCAATGTACCGCAAGGCTATTACTCAATAAGGGCATCCAGCTCTCATCCCTCACGGTAAGTGACCAGAGTATTGCGAGTCCTCTGCTTACCATAATTGAAAATGATAGCCAAATAGATTATGAAAAAAAAAAAAGACTGACTTTTTCGTCTTGCCATAGGCTCATTCTAGACTCTTTCATCTTGCCATAGGCTCATTCTATTTGGAAAGTCTCCAACTAGTTTAATTATTTACATTTAAATGTATTTATATTTATATCTTAAAAACATTTACAGCAATTTGAAGATTTGAGCCATAGCTCATGTCATGCTAAAAAGAATGGTAAAAATAAAACCAGTTAGGCTTTCAAGAAATTCTGCCTGTGAGTAAACACTTAAAATCAAAATGGTGTATAACTTCAAGAAAAGAATTGCTTTTTGACATAAAGGTTAAGGAGTGAAGCATCTTTCTCCTCAAGGTTTAATATTATGTGAGATTTCTTTTGATTACCACTTATATGAGAAACCCACAATCTCACAGTTTTAAAATGTGCATGAAATGAGCTTTCTATGATGTGTATTTGCATTTTTTAAATCATGCTTAGTTTGTAAAGGTAAATATCTTATGCTAATGCCAAAAGCAGAGAAAAGTGTTTGTATGAGATCTTAACCCTGTCACCGGTAAGGTGTGAGGGAATGCTAACAACAACAGCAAAAATGTTCCTGGAAAATACCTACAAAGAAACTCTTGGTTTTTATACTTTTAAATTGTTTTATCTAGGTATCACTTATCAAAGTCATTTACAGAGAATTTTAAAGGATTTTTGCTATTTAGTTGTAATGGGATTTTGTGTGAGGATATTGTTTTGGTGAATTATCTGTAAAGCACACTTTAAAACAGGCCTGATTCAGGATCTTTCTTAGTTGGTGGTAGTAGTGTAGATGGTGCTTGAGCTGAGATGACCTGCAGGCACTGGTCACCGTGAGTGCCTGGAGTGCCCTGTGCTGTGCTGGGTGGTGACCTGGCCTCAGACAGTGCTGACTCTCTGTGAGGCACATTCACTGCCTCTAGCAGCTTCTGCTGCTCCATCTGCTTCCCAGTGATGAGTTCCTTTTCCTATCTGGGCCCTGGAAATAAAACCGCATGTTGTGTAACATTTAATCGAAAGTTGTATGTCTTAAGTATTTCTCACTAACACAAGAATCCTTATTTCCTATCCCCCCTAAATATTTTTCAAAAGCAATTTTTCATGAGCCTATTCTTCTCTTCCAACCAAATCATTTTTTCCCCGTAAAATTTCACATTCTAAACTTGAATAATTATAAAGTTTTTCCATCTAATAAATTCTGATATTAACAACAGGAAACACTATTTATATTTCCTCAAATTATAATTTGACAGAAGCTGCACCAATATTACTTTTGCATTTTATCAGTTAAATAATTTAATTAGAAAATTGATAGTAAAAAACAGAATTACAATAGTATTAATTTTTTAAAATGTGCAAAACATTTTTATAAAAGACTGTTTCTATTCAATTAAAATAATTACCATTTAGGTACTAAAGCAATTTTATTTGTGTTATGAATTCAAGTAATTGTGTGTACTGATAAAACTATAATTCTTTTAAAATATTTCAGAGATTACCATATAATCAGGAAAAGATAAAAGCATAATGAAACAATATCTTCAAAAACACATGGAAACAAGCACAAAATTCTATGATTTACAACATTAACCATATTCGCAAAGGTGGAAGAACTATAGCATAATGTAAGTTAAATCAGGTGATATAAATTGTGGGAAATTTCACAGAGGAAATGCAGCTTTTTCAATAATAATTTAGACTGTGGATTAGAATCTAGAATATCTACATTCATTTACTGAGCAGCAAATGAGGTGATCCCTATAATTTTTTGAACTTACTGCCCAGATGTTTCCAAACCACAGCACAAGAATGTGGGGTGGGGGGACACTGAGATACAACCCGGTGGAATGGCTGAGTTGGGAAGAGGGAGCTGAAGTCTGGCAAAGCCAGGGCGCCAGAGTTCGCAGATCAAAACACTGGAGAGGAGAGAGATACAGAGAGAGAGAACAGACCGCACTGCGTCTCCCTCAAGGATTCAGTTGAGTATTAGTCAGCCATGTATGTAATGGAATTACATAAGGCTGAGGAAATAACCAACCAAAAGAATTTGAAGGAATAGTGCCTGGAGGTCACTTATTTTGGGAATAGTAACTGTTTCCTACAACCAGAATAGAAAACTTTGTATTTCATGGGGAATTGGTTAAAGTATTAAGAATTGCCTCAATAGTGAGGAAAAATTAGCTCTAGACTAAATGCTACTCTGTCCTGCAAACGAAGCTTACAAGCAAGATATAAAAGGATCAAAGTAACTTAAGCTTCTCTCAGAAATGGCTCAAAAATACTTTTAAAAGTACAAAACATTTAGAACCTAACAAGGTAAAATTCCAATGTCTCACATCCAGTAAAAAATTCCCAGGCATGTAAATCCATGTGTCGATTAAGGGGAAAAGAGATAGTAAAGTGACGATTATAACAAATTGTCACACAGAGATGTAGCTTACATAGAGGATTTTTAAAGAGTCGTATGAGATGAATGGAGAGGAGCATATTTTAGATTAGGAGGCCCGGAGAAGGATTGGGTGGTCAGAGAAGCAACTTTGAAGAGAAAACACGTAAGCTGAGATCTGAGGCAGGTGAGTGTACAAGCCAAGTGAGAATCAGAGGGAAGAGGATCTTGGGGAGCTGGTGCAAAGGCCCCAAGTAGCTGTGGCTGAACATTACCCATGGCCACAGAGCTCTAGGCTAAAAATGTTTACGTTCACCAAACAGAAGATATTCCTCTGTGAAATTTCCGACAATTTATGTCACCTGATTTAACTTACATTATGCTATAGTTCTTCCACATTTGTGAATATGGTTAATGTTCTAAATAATAGAATTTTGTGCTTGTTTCCATGTGTTTTTGAAGATATGGTTTCATTCATCCCAAGTGGCCAAATTATTCCTGATTTTTTTTCATTAAAAGTAGAACATATTCTTTTAAATTGTTAAAATTTCTCACGATGTCAGCTATCCACTATATATTTGATACTCTCTAAGACATCTTATATTTTTGAAGTATGTTGACAGTTTTCTTTAAGTACTTGTTAGCAAATGAAGATGGTATTTTCTCTGAGAAGGTGGTCTCATTTTGATTACCTAGATTAATAAATCACTTCTGGGAGCAAAATTAGAAAAATCAATAAGGCCATCAGGGCTTAGAGCAAGCCATGGCTCTCTTCCTTACACCTCATTTAGCAGACCCTATTTCTGTCATTGTGAGCTCAGAAACACTTTACTGTTTAAACAACTCACAAAGATATGTCAAGTGCCTTCTGGAAAAATCTTAAAATCATGTTCTGAGCAAACTCAATATGGCCCCCAAACCATCTTGCATTATGGCAAGTTATTGACTATAAGATTCCACTAGGACTAGGTCCTAATAGACCCATTTTGATACTTAAATTTTGCACAGTTTGAGTGGAATTTGAAGTCTTAGACTTTGCCTTCACCAGAGTTGAAAGTGAACTCATCTAATAGGCCCTATCTCATTACCAAAATTTCCATTAACTTCTATTTTTTAGTGACCATTGGTTCTAAAGCAGTCCTGGGGTTAAGAGGAGGGCTCTGTTTGGAGACAGTAGACTAGAAGAAGAGCTACGCACATTTCTATGAAAAGGAGGGGGAAAAGTGGTTTTTGATAAAGACAGTAGATAATGTGACCCTCAGTTGATTTCATGTCATATGTGAAAGGGCACACTAGCATGAATGGAGGCAGAGAAAGTAGGCATTGTGAATAATAATGTTATTGAGAGGTTTATAAAATGAAACTAGAGAATGAATAAGTTAGTGACTAAGTTGTGACAATGTTGAGTTATGCTTGGCCAATTCTGTGAGGCTGGGCAGTTTCTTGGTTTGCACGGTCATTGCAATGGCTAAAATGAAACTCCCAGCTAAGAGGCCTCAGGCAACAAGAATAATTCTCCAGAACTACAGGGAATGTAACTTTATGTCCTCAGTAATTTGTGGAAGCAAGCAAGGAAGAAAACAACACAGAAAGGAATGGAAAGAAGGACTAAGACTTGAACATATGAGGCCCACAGTGGCTGGAAAGTCAGCCACATGTATAGAATAGGTGAATTTTCCATTACTTCTTCCTTATATTCTAAGATGATAACAAACCTGTTAGGATCTCTTTCAGTTCATTTAAGAAACTCATTTATTTTTCTTACTTGAAAAAAAGGTCAAAGCAAAGTAATTTGTGGCTCTTCAAACGTGAATCCAATGGTTTAGGAACTTCATTAACAACTTCCCTTAACAAACCCAATGCAATTTATCCTCATCTCTAATATCTAGGGCCTACCATTTGAACAAAAAAAAATGCCCTTAACAGTTTTGGGTTAATAGTGGTATGACTTATTAGTTCATCCTAAGTGTCCAAATTATTACTGATTTTTTTTATTAAAAGTAGAATATATTCTTTTAAATTGTTAAAATTTCTCACAGTGTGATCAAGTAAGTTGATGCATACATTCCCCTTAATAAAGAAATAGAAATAAACAATGAAATATAATGAGAAACAAAAAGTAATTTCCAGGTGCTAGAAATGGTGAGAAAATCAAGGCCCGGTGACAAGCATAGGGAAGGCACATGACAGCAGCCCACAAGGGATTGGCCTCTGTGTAGGAGACCCCAAAGAATTGGAAAGGGGTTCTAACATCTATCTGGTGACATGGAAGATGGTTTCATGAACTGTGGAAGTCAGAGAGTTGAAGCTGAGACTCCAGCAAAAGGTTGGGAGCTTTGAAATCCTGCAAAATCCAACAGAATGGGATTGAAAGTGTTACCCACCAGTGTGAGAAGGCTTGAAGTCAGTCCAGACACTGAGGTAGAAAAATAATGAAGGAAAGTCACAGTGCACAAGTGTAATGTCTGAATTTACATAGCCCATTTGGTGCAAGAGCGATAAGCACAGGGAATATTATGAAAACTCAGCTAAGATTACAGACAACCCCTAGAATGAAATGCCATTGGAAGTCAATATTTAAAGATACTTTCAAAAACATCTAGGGAACTCTAAATCCTCATCATACTGGGGAGTGGGGTGGATGGGGAAAGGAGAGATGTTAGTGAAAGGGTACAAAGTTCACTTAGGAAGAATAAATTCTGGTGGTCTATCACACAGCATGGTGACTATAGGTAATAATAATATATTGTATATTTCAAAATTACTAAAAGAATAGATTTTAAATGTTCTTACCACAAACTAATAATAAGTATGTGAGATGACAGATAGATTAACTATTCTGATTTAATCATTCCAGAATGTATACATATATCATAACATCACATTTTACTCTACAAATATATACAATTATTGTGAATTAAAAATAAAATAAAATATACCTAGTGAGATAAGTTCACACACGCCAGAGTACTTAACTAACATTGGATCCAAAAATGGATTAAAGTTTGCTTTCAAAAGATAATTATTCTAAAACTAGATTTTAAAACCTACCGCTATGATAACAGAAATTCCAAAAACACAGTGATATGGAATCACTGAAAGGAAGGGGATCAAAAACCCTACTCTCCAAAAAAATGGCAGAAACAAAATTAAGTATTCTTTTAAGAAATTAACTCCTAAACAATGCAATCGAAGGCAGGAGAGTAGAGGGGAGAGCATTGAAAAGGTAAGACAAATAAGCACAAAATAAGGCAATGCACTAATTCAAATATATCAGTAATTACAATTAAATTCACCAGGTAAAAAAGACAATGATTTTCTATTAGATTAAAAATAAAAGCTTATAAATAGTTATATCTTGTTTGTAATAGATCCATCCACATGAACATACTGCAAGAATGAAAGTAAAAGATAATAAGAGATTAACCACATGAATACTAACCAAAACAAAATGAAGGTGGTTATACTAATGTAAGGGTATAATTTATTTTCATGCATAAATCTTTATCAGGAGTAAAGAGAGTCAATGTATCTGAAAGGTATAATAACTTGAAATTTATACACCAAATAACATAGCATCAAGATACAAAGTAAATTGATAGAAACCTCTTTCCTGTGTGACTGTCTCTTTACTGTCTAACATACTTCTCTCAATTATGAATAGAGCAAGCTGGCTAAATTTGGTAGGAATTTAGACAATTTTAGCACCTTAACATACTTGATCTAATGGACACATATTGGATCTCATATGTAACAAAAAAGATACCATGTTTCTATGGTATACATGGAAATTTAACATATTAACCAAGTCAATAAGACAAGTCTCAGCGCATTTCAAAAATTAATGGCCCACATCTCTGAGCATCACAAATTAAATTAGAATTTAAAAAAATAATCTGTCTCCAATTACTTGGAAACTAAAAACTTGAAACTTCTAAGAAAATCGAGGTTAAAGAAAAGTCATAAATGAAATTTGAAACATACTAATTGAATGTAAAGAAAAAATACTAGTTATTAAAATTTGTGGGAAGTAGCTTAAGGGGTTCTTCGAAGGAAATATATTGTCAGAAATACTTATATTAGAAAAATAGAAAAGCTGATAATAAATGAGCGAAATATCTAACATAAGAAGGTAGAAAGGCACACAGAATAAGCACACAAAAAAGCAAAAACTAATGAAATTGGGAAAAAGATATAATAAAGATGATTAACCAAGCTAAAAATTGGTTCTCAGAAAACATCAATAAAATATACAATCCTCTGAGGTTATTGGCATGGATGAAAAAGAGAGAAGGCACAAATAAACAAGATTTGGAATAAATTAAAAATATACCATTACAAGATACAACTGAAATTAAAAATGTATTAGAAAATACTGGGAAAAACTTGATGGCAAAAAATTTTAACCCTAAACAGATAATGGGTGATTTCCTAGAAAAGCTTAATTAGCAAACCTGACTCAAAAAGAAATATAAGATCTGAATAATCATAAATTTAATTAACAATGAAATCAGCAGTTTAAAATGTACTGAATAAAAAAATACTAGAATCACCAGATGATTTTACAAGTGTTCAAGATCTGATAAATCACTATCTTATACAAACTCATCCATAAATGTAAAAAGTGAATATTCTCCAACTCATTTGAGCTACTTAACATCAAAACTAGAGACAAAGAAACATTTCTGAAAACATATGCCAATATAACTCATGATACAGATGCAAAAAATTAATATTATAAAATTAAAGAAGATAGAAAAAGATAATGTATCACAACCACATTGAATTAAGTCATGCAAGAACTTTTTTTTCTTGCATTTATAATTGGTTGGCTTTATTAGAGGACTAGCAAAAGTCAGAATCTTTGTAGAGTCATCAGCTCAGGCTATGTCTCCAGTTTACCTGCATCAAGCATCTCCCCGCTCTCCTCTTTTTGAAATTATTCTCTTATTTTTAAAAACTAAGGTGAAATTTACATAGCAGAAATCAACCATTTTAAAGTGAACAATTCAGTGGTATCAGAACACCCAAAATGTTGTACATTCACCACCTCTCCCAAATTCCAAAACATTTTCATCATCCCAAAATAAAACCGCATACCCATTAAACAATTGTTCCCCATTCCTCCCTGCCCTCAGTCCCTGGAAATCACCAATCTGCTTTCTGTCCCTATGGATTTACCTATTCTGGGATCCTTCATAGGTAAATGCAGTCATATAATATGTGAACTTTTGCATCCAGCGTCTTCCTTTTAGCATAATGTTTTAGAGGGTTTTCCATTTTGTGGCATGTATCAGTACTTCATTCCTTTTTAGGGCTGAATATTATTACATTGTATATGCACACTGTAATTTGTTTATCCATTCACCTGTTGATGAAATTATAAATTGTTTCCACCTTTTGGCTGTTGTGAATAGTGCATCTATAAGCATATGCATACATGCATTTTTTGAGTACCTCTTCTCAAGTTTTTTGGTTAAAGAGTGGAATTACTGGGTCATATGGCAATTCTAAATTTAGCTTTTTGTGGAACCACCAAACTGTTTTCCACAACAGCTGCATTATTCTACATTCCCACCAGCAATGTACGAGGGTTCCAGTTTTTCCATATACTCACCAACAATTGTTATTTTCCTTTTTTTTTTAATTCTAGCATTAAATAGTATCTCATCATGGTTTTGAGTTGCATTTTCCTGATGACTAATGATATGATTATTTTCATGTGCTTGTTGGCCATTTTTATGTTTTCTTTGAAAAATATCTATTCAAGTCCTTCTCCCATTGTTAATTGATTGTCTTTTGTTAAGTTATAGAATTTTTTTATATATCCTTGATACTGGACCCTTAACAGACATATAACTTACAAATATTTCTCCCACTCTGTAGGTGTCTCTTCAGTTTCTTGATAATGCCTTTTGATGCACAGAAATTTTTAATTTTGATGCTGTCCAATTAATCTATTTTTTTCTTTTATTGGTAGTGTTTTTGGCTACCAATAAAAGCTAAGAATTTAATTCCAAGGCCATGAAGATTTACTTCTACATTTTCTTTTAGGAATTTTATGGTTTCATCTCTTGTAGTCAGGTCATTGCTACATTAAGTTAATTTTTGTGTGTAATGTGAGGTAGAGGTCCAAATTTATTGTTTTGCATGTGGACATCCAGTTCTCCTAGAAACATTTGTTGTGACTATTTTTCCCCATAGAATATTCTTGGCTTCTACATTGAAAATAACTTAGGCATAGATGTATGGATTTATTTCTGGATTCTCAATTCCAGTGCACTGATCTACACATCTATCCTTATGCTGTTACCACACTGTTTTGATCACTATAACTCTGTATTAAGTTTTGAAAATAAAAAGCTATTCAATTTTCCTCTTCTTTTTCCATATTGTTTTGGATATTTGAGGCTCACTGCAATTGCATATGAATTTGAGGATCCATGTTTCCATTTCTCCAAAAAAGGTTGCTGGAACATGTTGTTAGAACATTCTCAAGAACCTTGTGGTTATCTTGTATATGTCAAGGAAATTTGTCCCATTAAACAAGAGGCATCTCCACAGGTCTTTCCTACATAATCTGATCTCTATTTTTGGTTTCCATGGAGATGGCTAAAGGGAACCATAAATTACATTCTAATCTCTTCAAGGAGCCCTCTGTAAGACTGAGTAGATGTGCCTTTTGATCCTTCCAAAGCACTAACAAAGGTTGTCTAGACATTCCCTTGATTTTCTCTGGGGCAGGGATTTTCTGAGAGTGAATTTCCCAATTTTAGCATTTTTACAATCTGGATAGGCTAAGAATTTCTCAAATCATTCCTTTTTGCCTAACTTCTCAATCCTCAATTTATCTCCCTCCTCTCACTCTTTACTACAGGTACAGTCGTGCATCACTTAACAATGAGGACTGGTTCTCAGAGACGCATCCTTAGGTGATTTTGCCCTTATAGAAACATCATGGAGTGCACTTACACAACCTAGATTGTATAGCCTACTAGACACCTACCTGGTCTATATGGTATAGAATGTTGCTCCTAGACTGCAAACCTGTGCAGTATATTACTGTACTGAATACTGTAGACAATTATAACACAATGGGAAATATTTGTGTATCTAAACAGAGAAAAGGTACAGTAAAAATACAATATAAATGATAAAAAACGATACACCTGTATAGAGCATTTACCATGAATGAAGCTTGTAGCACTAGAAGTTGCTCTGGGTGAGTCAGCGAGTGAGTGGTAGGTGAGTGAATGTAAAGACCTAGAACTTTACTGTACCACTAATATAGACTTTATAAACTCTGTACACTTAGGCTATACTAAGGTTATAAAAATTATCTTTCTTCGATGATAAATTTACCTTAGTCTTATTGTAACTATTTTACTTTATAAACTTTTTAATTTTTTAAAACTTTTTCACTCTTTGCTAGTAACATTTAGCATAAAACACAAACACACTGTAAAGCTGTACAAAAATATTTTCTTTCTTATATCCTTATTCTATGAGCTTTTTCTATGTAAACTTTTTTTTTTTTACTGTCAAAATTTTTTGGTTAAAAACTACAACAAAACACACACATTAGCCTAGTCCTACACAAGGTCAGGATTTTCAATATCATTGTCTTCTACCTCTTGTCCCAGTGGAACATCTACAAGGCCAATAATATGCTGTCCTCTCCTATAACAATGCTTTCTTCCAAAATATCTCCTCAAGGACCTGCCTGAGAATGTTTTACAGTTAACTATTTTTTAATAAGTAGAAGGAGCACACTCTAAAATAACAACAGAAAGTATAGTATAATAAATACATAAACCAGAATTGTTTATCATCATTATCAAGTATTATGTGCTATACATAATTATGTTATGCTTTTATAATAAGACTGGCAGTGCAATGGGTTTATCTATACCAGCATTACCATAAACATGTGGCTAATGTGTTATGCTATGGTATTTTATGTCACTAAATGATAGGAATTTTTCAGCTCCATTATTTATAGTCTTATGGGATCACCATAGTAGTTGTGGTCCATCCTTGACCAAAGCATCATTATGCAGTGCATGACTACATAAGTAGCCAAAAGAAACTAAGATGCACCATTAACACTGTGCTCAGAGATCACCTTAGCTAAATATTCAAGTTCATAATTTACAAGTTTTTCTTTCCACATAACTTCAAGACACAATTCAGCTAAGTTCTCTGCCACTGTGTAATAAGGAACCCCTCCCCTCCACTTTCCAATGGCATGTTCCTCATTTCCATTTGAGCCCTCACCAGCAGTGCCGTTAACTTTCTTATTTCTACCAACCATCTGTTCGTGACTTGGGTGTTCTCTATAACAACACACATTTTCTCTGCCATGTTCCTTACATCCTTTGAATCCTCACTAACAGAGTCATTAACACCCATATTTCTACTAACAATCTGTTAGAGACACTCTAGGCTTTTTCTATTATGCTCCTTAAAATTCTTCCAGCTTCTGCTCATCACCCAGATTCCAGGACATGAATATCTTTTGGGCTGCCATTATTCTGCCTGCTACAGAGAGTAAGTGAGAAGAGGTTACGACTGAGGTAGGTCTTAGAGCAGGAGTAAGAAATGTCCACATGGACAATTAGGGCACAACATCATCAAGGGACTGGCACATTAGGCCAGGGAGCTCGTTCTTTATGCTGGATGCAGTGGGGGAGTGAGTATTTTGAAGAAAAAAGCAACACAGCAAAATCTCTTTCAGAGAGAGCTCTGGTGGCTGTACCAAAGATAAATAGAGGAGTCAGAAAGTTGAAGCCTACACAAATGCCATAAATAGTTCATAAGCTGGACTTGTTTAAAAAATACAATTTTATATTTCTTACCTTAAGACCCTCTTAAATGTGGTAAAATAAATTCATGTTTCTATGGTTAACTGAAGTAAGAAAAAACAAAGTAGGAGGTCCCTGATCCATTATATGAGGTGGAAAGTCATCAGATAAGCCATAGCCAGGAAAGTTGCCCTGGACTGGTTCCACAGAGCTTCTAGCCAAAATCGTGGAAAGTGTCTCTAAGTCATTACTATTACAGAAAACTCTTCTTTTCATTAAAAAGAACCTCTTTCTTGGCCAATGGCTTCATAATAAAAATTGAAGCAATAATCTAGATTATTTGAGCAAAACTTTATCTCAAAAACATCTAAAGCTGCATTCTTTTCTTTTTGAGTCAAATGATTAACCTGCCTGTCCACACTAATCTAATATATAGAATAATTGTTCATCTTGCCATCTCATTTAATGTTTATACACTGCTTAAACATTTGATTTCCATTTTATTTTCCCCTAGAGTGATATATGCCTGCCATTTAATATCATTTTCATTTGAGATTGTTTGCTGTTTCACAAAAATCTATACAAGAGGTTGTCAGTCTTTAGACTTTTTTCAGAAGCAACACATTCTACGAGGACTTTTAAGCACTATGGTTCCTTTGTAACTAGCTGAGGTCGTCAGTGTCAGTAATGTCAGGTTTTTAAAAGCCGATTTTCAAGCCCTTTGTAGCAGAAACTTGTTAACAACGGTGCTTCCCAATTGTTCAGTTCCTTCGTTATATCTAAACATAAAGTCTTTTCAGTTGCCACATATATAATTTAACTCAAAGTGTATTTCTCTTGTTGGCAAAGTCTAAAGAATTCATTCTTACAAAGATTCCTGTAGTTCATTTAAGAACTTAAAGTTACTGTATGAAACAACAGTACCTTAGTTTAGTTTATAGATAAAATCCTGAAATTTTAGCAATCGATTAAATTTCTAAGAAATAAGAAAGTAGAGATGCTATTTTAAAATCACATGCTATTTAAATGTAAAACTCTTGTAAAGTAAAATTTCATTTGGTAAATAAAAAAATACATCCTCATTTAGTACTTTTCCATTTTGTACTTTTATGTGTATTGACTTTTTTTAGAATGGACAACTTTTGGAAATTTGGAAGAAATTTAAAATGCTTAGTTATTATATATCTAGATATTAATAATGACTTTTATAAATAACCAAGATTTATAAAATTGTTAGTATCTAGAATACTTTAAATTCAATGTTGTTAAAAGAGGCATTGATGAATTCAACATTGATTCGGTTGTGATAGCAAAGATATAGATTTATATTTATAACTAAACTCTCTATAACTATATAAGAAAGTATAACTTAGTTTGAATATCCTAAAGGTATAGTAGGACCAACATTTGGAAGGAAGCTAAATTTCAACTCACCACGAAAAATAACTTCCTATAGGCTAGAACTCACTAAATATAGATTTCGTTCAGCATATGTTTAAAAATGTGAAATATGCATATCTTATTTTCCAGGTGTTATGATATGAGTTACTGAACAAAGTAGACATAGCTCCTGCTCTCAAATTGTAACAGAAGAGCAAGGATGAAATAAATAAACAATAGTAGCAACATAATAAAAATGCCTATATATATCTATCGGCTAGGCAGTATTCTAAATGATTTATGTGCATTTAATACTTACAACAACCTAAAGTCTAAATGCGAATGGCATACAGGGTAATCAAAAAAAGTCACCATGGGGAAACTGTGCAAAGAGATAAGGATAGCACAGGTTGCAATGGCCAAACATTATAGTTCTTTCTAAGCACAATTTGAATCTGTCCAATATCTATATATCCTAAAATTCACATAAGTTAACCTTAAAAATCTCTCATTGCTTTACTAGTGTAATGAAGCATCCATTATCATTTTAGAATCCAGGACAAAGACCACTCAGTTATGCACAGGTACTCTCTATAATATATACGCATGTAGATAACAACAACTGTGCTGATATAGTAAAGAAAAATATTGGCTTTGGGTATTTTTCTTTTGAAAAAAAATAACTTCAAGGGTGTCCTTGCCCATATTTGTTAGTAAACTGGTGTCTTCACATTATTACTGTAATTATTATTGTAATTTCTAAATCAACATTTCCTAACCAGCTATGAAGAAGGACTTAGATACGTGACTATCAGCCTTCTCATGCACCCCCCATGGACTTTTTAGGCCCTGAACCACCAGGTTCTTTTCACCTGTGTGCTGATCTTTGATATTCTGCTGCCTGCCTTGTTTCGATGGACAGAAGCCCAAGCTAGCAGCACACAAGACTCTACAAATGGACCAACACAGAACAACTGCAATTAGCAAAACTTAAATCACCAAAACTGTAGTATTTGAAATCAATTTTGAGCTATTTGGAATTTTTGAAGGAAACAGTACTAAGAAGCCAGATGTTTCTCTAAAATCTATCATATGTGAGTTATACATGAGTCATAGGCCTGAAATACTTCAATGCCGCCTTCCTAGATCCACATTGCCTGGGTAGAATCTCAATCACATCACTGCCCAATTCTGTGACCCTGGGCAAATTACTTAAGGGATCTGTACCTTACTTTTCTGACCTATAAAATGGGGATAATATATCTATCACATATATTTCAGAGTTTTAAATAAATAAGGAGTTCCTGGGACTGTGCCTGTCATAGCAAGTGCTCAATAAATGAGGTATTATCAGTTTCTCCCAGTCTTCCTCCAAGGATGCACGAGTTAACACAGCAGATAACCACTACAGACCAACCCAAAGCTCTTCTATAACATGCTGCACTGGCTTTAAATTGCAAGGCGAATGTGACTAGCGAGGGCAGAATTTGCTTTTTCTTTTTTTCTGACATAAGTATGCCCATAAAAACCTGCTTCTTGTGCCCTGCTAGCTCACAGGACCACTTGATGTTTTTCTAAATAATTTCTGCATCTCCAACAACATAAAACCAAGGGACACATATACATGTGACTTTCTTAACTGAGCACTTCAACAGGGCTTTGAGGCTCAGATGTGGATTATTTTTACATTCTTTAATTATTAATACAAGAACCTCCCCATCAGTAATCTAAAACTGCAATCATTTATGCTTATTCACACATCTGCAGATGATGTGGGTTCAGCTCATTTAGTCTGGGGTGCTGCGCTCTGCTGGGATGCTGCGTACTTGCTGTGCATTGGGCCCAGGGATAGTCCTTTCGTATTCATCCTGGACTTGGTCTGAGACTGAGGGAGCAGCAGCTACTTGGGGGAAGCTCTGCTTGTGGTGATGGCAGAAGCACAGGACACAAGGCCAACTGTGTGAACATACTTCACATGTCTTCTTGTGTCAGGTTTGCTAGTGTTTCACTGTCCTAAGCAATTAACATGGTTGAGCCCTAAGTCAAGGAACAGGGATTATGCACCATTTCTGCAGGGGGGCTGCGGTTTAAGCAAATACTTCTTATTAGTTATCTAATCTATTAGAACAGATTATGCTACTGGCAATGTTGTAAATCACTATTGTGTATATATACTTAAATTTTAAATGATGGATTTGAGACTTAACATTTTGTATCTTTTTTATTACATAGTTAAATCCATCTAGTTCAAGTTTGCTGACCATCTGTAGAAATAAACAACGTTTTTCTTAACAAGTGAGAATGTGATTCTTTTATATATCATAAACTCTGGCCTAGAATAGTACTTAACTTGATAAATATTTTTGAATTAATAAAAATGGAATATTGAGAGTAATTTTTTGTACTAATTGCCCAACTTGTTTGTGGGAGAAGGAGTGGATAAAGAGATATTCATTCTCTAATTCTTTTCTTCCTTCATTCTTTCTTTCCCGTTTAACAAATATTTTTTGAGTGGCTATTATGAGCCAGGCTTGTACTAGGTTATAGAGATATAGAAGTGATCAGGACAAGGGGGCATGTGACTGTAATTCCAGCTACTGGGAGGCTGATTTAAGACCAGCCTGAGCAGCATAGCGAGATACCAATTGCAGAAAAAAAAAAAAAAGGAAGTGATCAAAACGAGTTGGTCCTAATGGTAAGTGGTTAAAGAGTTTAAAATATTAGAGAAATTAAAATGTAAGAGTAAGACAATTTTGGATAAGGTAGACCAGGAAGGCCTCAAAGAACATAATATTTCTGGTGAAACTTAGATAATCGGAAGTGAAAATATAAGGAAAGAACATTCTAGCTGGGAGAAGCAGTGTGTACAAAGACTTGGGGACAAGAAGGAGTATGACCTGTTTAAGGTACAGAAAAACACCAGTGTTTACAGTTTTCTCAACTCCAATCTTGAAATGAAAAGCCCATTCAATTTTTTTAAATTAAATATCTTGCCTATGATTCCCTTACACCCTGTGCGCTAGTCACCTGTATTTGTAATTACCGGCTGTCTTGTCAATCTTCTGCACTGGAACTTGAGCTCCTTTAGTATGGACATAGTATCTTCACGATTTCTTCATCCACAGCACCAAACAGAGGGCTCCACTCAACACAAGGACGCCAAATGCACACATGTGCAAATGCAGGCTTTCTGTAGTTAAAAATTGGTGACAGTGTAGGCCCAAGATGGCATCAAGTCACTTAGAATACAGATGAAAGGGTGCAAGGGACGGTGAGAGAATCACAGAAAAGGTCACATTTGAAAAGAGGAAAACCATATTTCTTTTGTCACATGAAGTGATTTCAGCCATTTCTCCTCTTCCAGAAGTACATAAATCATAAAAAATATGAAAGTATTCAAGATCTACCATATATAACGTACTACAAGGAACATAGAAGATGGATATAACCTCCTGAAATCATAATAGTTATAATATAAAATTATATTGCTAAAGCACTTTAAACTCTTTCACATTGCTTTTTTGTTTATTATCCCATTTTATCCCTTGTCGACCAGAGTTAAAGGCTAGTTTTAATAACTATAATTTCTTTAGGAGTCTGAGTTAGCTCGGTTGGGAAAAGAGAGACATTTCAGGTGCCTTTAGGATTTAAGATAGAATTTAGAGTCGAAAGGGACATTAGAGAGCATTAAGGATTGGGACACAAACCAAATGTGGTAACTAATTTGTCAAATATCATACAACTAGTCAGGCACAGAGCTGTAGCTAGAATCCTGGTCCCTGAGTCCCAGATTAGTTTCCTTCCTATTATACTAGTCATAAAAGAGGCTGAGAATTTGGTTAATAATGAAATTGGAAGTCACAAAAGCTAGGCTCAGAAGAAATTACAAGCAAAAATAATGTGAAAAATCAGTGCCGATGAGAAAATAACTCTTCCAAAGGTTTTTGTTGTTGTATTTTTAAAACTTTCAAGCATAACACTTAAGTGCACATATAAGTAGTAACATTCATCAGGTGTCAGGCAGATGGGAGT